>JAQIXC010000084.1:0-51490 GCA_034697605.1 Metabelba pulverosa
TCTCTCTCTCTCTCTCTCTCTCTCTCTCTCTCTCTCTCTCTCTCTCTCTCTCTCTCTCTCTCTCTCTCTCACCCATCGATAGATTGAATTACATTTAGGAGTAAAAAATGTTTGTCGAAAGTGATTGTTTGAGTTTATGTTATGATATATGACATGATATCTATGCTGTCGTCGACCACTTAATATACGACAATTCAGACATACATTCACATCGATTTCGATTCTCCCGTCGATACGACTATCGCACAAAAATTCACTCTTTTTCTACTCTTCTCTCAATTGAGAAAATAATTCTCACTTAAGCTGAAACACATGTCTTATGTTTGCTCTGCTGTTACTCTTTTTTCAATTTAATTAAAACTCTATTTTTATGTTTACTAATCAACTCTAAAAATAATTAAGTTTAAACCTTAAAGTATCAATTTTTAGCTATTTTTTTATCGAAGTTCTTAATTTGCACTGTGCAGTATTATAGAAACCTAAACTTATTTTAAAACTTCATACTATAGACTCGTTTTCAAACTTGGCCTCAAAACAATCAACTTGCATAATTTATGTGCATTAGTGTGTTGCCAACTAAAAACAAAATTTATCATGCGGTATTTACTAATAAATTATTTGCGCTGAAAATTTGCTCTAATAATTGGTGAATAAAATTAAGCCATTTACTTTATTTAACTCTTTTTATATACAGATGAAAAATGGCAATAATTCTTATTTGAAGAGCACTTAGTACTCATTATACAGCGAATAAAGAACCATGATGACACTCTAACATGCAAATTTGCTAAAATATCATTTAAACAAATGAGTATGCCAAAGTTAATTATTAAGAAAAATTAGATTCAATTAAAAGCAAGCAAATAGTCGTTTTGTGGGAAATGTAATTAAAACCGAAAAAATGTAATTAAGTTTAAGAAACATTAGAATCGCTTTTGAATATAGACTCGAAATTCAGACTTTATTTAAGAAATATTTTGAAAACAATAAACAATTGAAATGAATCGCTGAATAGGAAAGCGCTTATCAAATGAAAATCCCATACTTTACTGGCGAAGTAGCAAGCCTAAATTAATATTTCAAACAAAAAGTACATTTTCAACACTCGAATGCATTTCTAATATTTAGTTTTGAGAGAAGAAAAAAATGTTTAAAAAAGATTTTTTTATTTGTCTGTAAAATAATGTAATATTCGAGTGAATAATGAATAGAAGCGACTCTTCTCTCATACAAATAGAAACATTTTCGACGCTGTTATCGATCTCTTCTAACCATCGCTTCCGACGTCTGTTCATCGCGAGAGAGAGAGAGAGAGAGAGAGAGAGAGAGAGAGAGAGAGAGAGAGAGAGAGAGAGAGAAGTGGTGAACGCTATTCAGAAGCAAACCGAACATTTCGTCTCATTTCTAACATTTATAATGTAATATAACTTTAGATATAATATAATGTTTGCTATTTATGAGCATGCTAGAGCAATAGCTAGAGCTAGAACTAGAGCTACTCGTTCGATGTCAAACCGACGAGTTATTGGATCAGGGTGAAATGCTGGTCGGTTTAGTCGCCGCGAATCCACACTGGATAAAATATTGATCTTGTCAATGTTATTGATTATTTTTTATTAAGTTTATGATAAAAATAAAGTAGTAGCTTTTTTAGACCGGAGTTTATTTTTATCATGTATATACAGACTACCTTGCACATCTCTAATGATATAATAAAGGCATTTGGAGTAAAAACAAAATTTAGTTACAATTTTTAGATAAAGTATTTTGTTTGTTTAATAGTCAGTCAACCTTTGAAAGTAAGTTTCAAACTTTTACTCTTATTTTTCAACTATTGAAAGTAAAAAACTTTATTTCATTTAACTTATTCATTAAACTTATTTATCATGTAGCTTTTTGTGTTTTATCTTCCTTTTAACTCAGTTTAAAAAAATTA
Source organism: Metabelba pulverosa (assembly GCA_034697605.1). Taxonomy (NCBI): domain Eukaryota; kingdom Metazoa; phylum Arthropoda; class Arachnida; order Sarcoptiformes; family Damaeidae; genus Metabelba; species Metabelba pulverosa. The sequence goes on from JAQIXC010000084.1 coordinate 1,937, forward strand.
AATTCCTGTTTAATTAAATTTTTATTTGAATTTAATGATTAATTTATTCCATGCGTTACATAGATTATAATATTTAATAAATAGACTTAAAATATAATGTATATTTAGTATATTTTAAAACCCTTTTCAACATACAAAACTATTCAGCGAACTTTTCAAATATTAAGCAAATTATTGTCACCCAGCAATAAATATAATTAGGGTAGATTAATTTTGTTCAAGCAGAATAAATGCGTTTGAGCTTCTATTCATTATAAATACAAAAACTCGTGTATAAGTTAATAAAGTATTAGGCACTTTAGTTTTATTTTAGCAATTTAAATTTCGGCAAGAGCATTGACTGCACCGGCGGTTTTGCACTGACCGGTACTGATACTAATGGTAAGACAAATAAAATAAAATTTCATTTTTTAGTTTAAATAAAAATAAGAAATTTATTGAATAAATTGAAAGTCTAATTAAGCGTAAAGTAAATGAGTGTTAGAATAGAATTCAATAATTATTGTTATGTTTAATAACGTAAACCAAAGTTTTTAGTAATAATCGTATATTTTATTAATATTTTCTAAATTGAAATTCTGATTAGTAGAGCACATCATACGTACAAAGTCTTCGAACTATTTTTCGTTTTGTTATGAAGTTTTTATTTTTGTTTAATTACAATCAAATATAATATTTAAACAAAATTTTTAATAATAAAACATATAAAATAAAATTCTAGTAAAACTAACCTGTTTTAGGTGTTTATGGTTTCATGCTTGTTTTTATTTTGGTTCATTTTTATTACCAAAGTGTAAGAAAATTATACTGTAAATGCAACTGTTTACTACATTTCTTATTAAATAATTACGTTTAAAAATATCAATGTAACAAGATAAACTTTTTTATTAAATATCATAATTAATAACTAAATATCTAACAATAATTTCATAAATAGTTTAATAAATAGTTTACTATTAAACTAATTTTTAACCACATCATTTTAAAATTTAATATCTATAACACTTAATAAAAATGTATATCTAAAACGGATAAAATATTACATTAAAATTTTATATGTTTATTTAATTATGATATGAAAATATTTTTGATTGATTAAACTGAATGATAAAGTTAGCGAACTTTCTAAATGCAAATACTTTTCCTCTCATAAGCCGTCAAAATATGAAAGAGTAAGAGTAGACACATATTAGGGCTAAGAGATTGCAATTGCATATATGGAATGTAGATTTTTCCCAATGTAGTATCGCATTACTAGTGCTAAGTGTTTTTGGTGTAAATTTATTCAAATAATTGTGCATTGTAAAAATTAGCAAGCGCATTCATAGAATAATTAGAAATGAAAGTTTGCGAACAAAATGTTTATATAAGAGTATGTATGGGAAGCCTAACATATGAATACATTTGTCACTCGACTGAACATACATTCGTCGAATACATAGATAATTGGAATTAAATTGAATTGAAATTCCAGACAATTAATAACATGTTGTAATTAAAATTCATTTTTATTAATTATTTAATGAATGCCAATAATCTGCTGTACAAAATAAAATAATTATTGCATTTGTGCAAAGGTTTTGTGATTGCACCTTAGAAATGATAATAAATAATACAACTTGTTAATTTTTACATTAGGTTTTCACTACACAAGCATGTTAAAACATTGGATAATTTTAGTTTAAGCCAATAAATATTTTATTAAACATTGTACAGTTAGAATTGAATAATAATTTTAAAACACAATTTTTAAAAATATTATAACGTTTTAAACTATTTTTAGTTTTGCGCGTTTTATAGTTTAACAAATTCGAACATAAAATTAACATGTTTAAAACGTTAGAGTTTTATAGCTCACCATTAAATACAGTTCTACTATTTATAAATATAAAAATTAGCAATTTAAATATGAAAATAACTTTAGTCAGACTACATCTCTTTATATGTAGATTATGTCTGATATTAATGACATTTAACGGTTATTCAGTTATAAATGATTTCCTCGATTGTGGTGTTAGTCGTAAACAGTGTCTTCACAATCAGTCGAACAGTAATATCGAAACGAATGCATTGAATGGAAGAGTCGATGAATTGGCGAGAGTTGGCGAATATCCGTGGATTGCATCCATAGTAATGCAAATCAATGGTTGGCTCTACTATTGCGGCGGAACTATAATCGCCGATCACTGGATACTAACGGCTGCTCATTGTCTTCATAAGTATTTTTATCTCAAAACTTGTGTGCATGATAAATTCTCAATCAATTTATGCATATTTACACAAATATTTACGATATTTATACAACATTTTAAATATTTAAAATATATCAAATTTATTCAACATGTGCAAATATAAACTGAATCTCTTTGTCAGATCTAACTTAACTACCGGTGCGATGAAAGTGCTATTGGGTTCGACATCAAAATGGGACGGAATTGAGCTAAAGGTGGAAACGTATGTTTTGCATGACTTGTATATCGATTGGATGGCAAACAAACAGTTGAACCGAATTAGGAAAACATTTTACGCAAATCGATACGATATAGCGCTCATCAGAACCGTCGACGAGATTCGCATCGAATCCAATTCAACGCATTATCTTGTAAACCGAATCTGTCTTCCGGCCCAAGACATGCGTCTCAATGGCAGCGAATTAACCGAATTCGTCGGTTGGGGTCTGACTCACGTCGGCGACACTCGACCCAAACGGCTGCTCAAGAAGACGACGTTTGCGATCAATACATGTTATTCTCATTTAATGATTTGTTCATTAAATAACTCAATCAATAAATTGCTTACTTGTGATGTGAGTTATCGAATATATAGACACTTTTTTTGTTTTTGTATATACAGTACATTTTTATTTTTCTTGTTTATCGTTCATTGAAAGGGAGACTCCGGCAGTCCATTGATGAGAATAAGTGTTTGTAAAGCAGTGGTAATCGGAATCTCATCGTTCGGAACGACTACTCGAAAGAGTCGACACTTCGGCTGTACTTTTACTAACATTTATTGGACGAGTGTTTCACACCATTTGAGTTGGATTTTAGATAATATCCAATCGAAACAAACATTCCCTTATCTGATAGGAGACGGCAATAGTGGCGCCGATACTATGATTGGAAATAAATTTATAAATTTCTATAAAATTCTATTTATTTGTTTATTAAATAATTTTTTCTTTTATTAAAATAAATTCATTGCATTTGAGGAAAGTTATGTTCATATGTACATGCTAGTGAAAAACTACTAAAAGTTTAAATGTGTTTACAGCTTAATAGACAACATTACTAAATTACAACTAAATTAAATTTATCGCGCGTTTTGGTACTTGGCAATTAAATTATACATTGTAATTTATAAAACTAAAATTGTGTGACAAAAGCCGATTCGCCGAATCCGAAGCGAAACTCTTGGAATCTCTTCCAATACTCGACAAAAGTATTGACTATTTTATCCAACGATTCAAACGAAGCGCCAAAAAAGAGCTTCAATTCATTTGCAGTTCAAATGCAAAGCAAGTGTTTTGTAAACAAAAACATGTTTTGAATCAAATTTTTTGTAGTGTTTTTCAAAACTAAATTTACTTTAATTTGAAAACTACTACTATTTCTTAATAATTGAATCATGTTTCTAACAAGATCAATTAAACGCTTCGAACCAATGTATATATTGATTGATATTTTTGTTTATTTAGTTTTTGATGATTTTGATTGCTTTTTGTTCTATAGATTCAATCGCCAGAAGTGTCTCAATTGGTGTCAAATAGCGGCGAATCGGAGATGTCTTAGTGACAGAAGTGATGACCAGAACAGCGACGAGACTGGCGTTGAAGTGGTTGAGCGAAAGAGTGGTGTAGTTAAGAGCGGAAGAGCCGACGACAAAGTGGTTATTGCGAAAGAAAATCTCAATCAACTCATCAGTACATTGAAGTCGAAGTCGGATTTGGGTGAATCGGACTCAAGACTCAAACAACTGTTGGCCAAACCGACGGTTCATATTCGGCGAAGTGCGCGACCGGAGCCCGAGATCCCGCAGAACGAAGAGCCCATTCATGAGTAGCTATTGACTGATATTTCGATAATTGAGTACTTATTCTGAGAATCGATTGAATTGTTTTCAGAATCAGTGCTCAGATCGACGAGCGGTTGGTTTTGGCGGCGAAAGGCATTGCGAAGACATTGAGCGGCAAAGAGGCGAAGGACACGGAAAGCGATTTATTGCGGATTTTGAAAATACAAGTAATTGAAACGAATTTAGCCAAAGAGGGGAAACTGCTCTCAACGCAGGACTTGTCGTTAGTTTGCCATTCGATTCCCGTTTTCACTCTTAAACCGATTATAAGAATCCAAATCTTGTTCTTCAGGTCACTGTTGGGAGACATGAAAGTGGCGAAAGACGAGCCGTTCCGCGGATTCGGTGACCAAACGATAGGCCAAAGATTTTTCGAAACCCAATCGAAGAGAAGATCTTTCGATAGCGTTGGACAGCGAAGGCCCGAAGCGGAGGACAGGAGTCGTCGGTTCGAACGGTTCGACAGTAGGGATGAGATGTCCATTAGTCAGCAAACTCTTCGCCAAAGAGGCAGAAGAGAGCCGTTTCGCGATCGACGCGAGAGTTATCCACCGATTAGTGTGTCGTCCGAATCAATGAATTTGTTTGTCGGCGAAGATCTCGGGATATTCGATGCGGACATGAAATGCGCGACCGATTCGCCCGAATTGCGGATTTGGAACCGACTTATGGCGGATGAGCTCCAGAATGCGATCGCTCGGCCGCCGAAGAATGCCTTCGAAGAGATGATTGAGTGGACCGAAACGGGAAAGCTCTGGAGATATCCGCTTAATAATGAGCAGGGTAAGATTGCTCACATCCTCTAAAGTGGTGTTAGTTTTCGATTTTTAACAATTCGTTATATTATTTGCAAAACGTAATGAATTAATAGAAATGTATTGAAGTTTTCGCTCGAATTGAAAGTTTGTTTAAAAGTGTGAAAAATGTCTTAAAATGTCTTTATATTTGATTTAATCGACTGTAGGCCTAGAGGAGGAGGAGTCGGTGCCGTTCTACGAACACGTCCTACTCGACCATCTGCTGGAAGGCTTCCCGTCGAAGGGCCCGATTCGCAACTTCATGGAACTGGTGATTATGGGTCTGTCGAGCAATCCGTACATAACTGTGCGCCGGAAGGAGGCGACTGTCGAGTACTACCGCCAGTACTTCAAAGAGAAAGAAGACATTTTGCAACTGTCGGGTGCTTTGGGTTAGGACTACGACATTGGGTAGACTTGAGATAGATTTGAATTTTAATCATTTGCTTTATTTTCGATCAAATGTTTGTGTAATACAAATGTTGGACAAGAATTCAATTTCGTATTTGAATTGACAGTAAAATTCATTCAAAAATCGATTCAAACTTTTACTGTCGTATAAGAGGCAGTGATTTCTCTATTGATTGAAAAGTCGTTTTTCTATTAAATTGTTTTTAATTGAATTTTGGTTTTGGTTTTTCTTTGGTATAAAAGCAAATTTCATAATAATTTTCCTCTAATTTGTCTTCGATTTAAAGTAACATTTTTTCTGTTTTTACAATAAGTTTTTGGAAAACTTAAAATGTTTGACAAAATATTTGGTATTTTTAAACAAAAAAGTTTTAAAAAGCAAAAGAAAAGCTGTTTTTGATTTGATTGAACCGAAAGAAAAATAATTCGAATAATAATAATCATAATTAGCGTCAAAATTATGTGCAGTAATGAAAAGTTAGAATCTTTTAGTGAATCACCAAATCGTTTGTTATTATTGTCTTATATTTCGTATCATTTTTATTGAATTTGAGTTTTTGTTAGTCGGCGTCGACTTGTGTTCGCTCGGGAGCCGACGTGTGCGGCGCCGACCGATTACATGTGTCGAGTGTTGCCGAAGTTGATTCCGGAAGCGTTGGCGCCCTTATTGGTGCCGTACTGTAAGTTGATTACTCCCTCTCCGGCCCGCAACTGGTCTTCGGTGAAGTGTCTCTTGTTCTCGTCGGCGGGTTTCGGTCCGAGGAATGGTCCCGGCCACTCTGGGTGCAGATAGCACTGACACACACACAGCGGGACAAGGGTTAGACATGTGCTCAACACAAGACACTACGGGTATTGAACTTACGGTCCGGCCTAAGGCACAGATGGATTGCGTCACTTGTGGTATATTTCTTCGTTCGTAAAGGTCTACGGTTTGGAAGACATCGATGTCTGGGACGCCATACCCGCGGATAGCGCTCTGGAACTTATTGATGTTCTCCATCATCTTGAACTGACCCCCAGTTGTGTTGATTTTTGGAATCGAACCCGACTTTAGTTTGTTCATCAGTCTGCGCCACACCGGCCACAGCACACCCGCCACACCACACAACACGTCAACCAATCGCACCGACAGAGTAGGTAATCAATAATTTATAGTTTAGTTATTTTGGTTTTGTTTTTCTAAAACTGTGTAATCGATGGGTATCTCGAATCGGGTGCAGACCTGCAAAGGATGGTTCCGTCGCGCAGCACATCCTCGAAGGGACCGGAAGGAAGACGTTCTCCGAGAACCGCTTCGATCCAACCCAACACTTCTGCTTCGAGTTGAGGGTCTCTTTTGCCGGCGATCTAGACGTACGACAAGTGATTAGACAATCATTTTGTTTACGCAGTTTTGCGAAAATAAGTTATTTCGTTACTAAATGATCATGCTAGAATGTTGGCGCAAACATTTTGGCTAACTTTGCGAAACAAATGCTAAGCACTTGAGAACGAAAGCGCATAAGTTATGCGGTATAACACAAATGATTTATTGAACCGTTGAGAACTGGGGAACTGGCATGCTCAAATTTGCAATTCTGATTTTGTCTTCACATTCACATGAACTTCAACTCTTGCCTTAGTTTCGAATCAATCGCTTATTTACGCAAAGCGTCTAAACTTGAAATTCTGAACACAGTTTCGCAATAACAGCATTAAATGTTTGGTAAATATTTGTTTTAAAGACAATTATTTATGTATACTCTTCACTCAAATCAAGGTTTTCTACACAAAAAGCCTTTTGCTATCAAATCAAAGATTTTAGACAGCGATTATATCCTGGATAATTTGTACAATGTATTTTTAAATAGGAATATATGAATTGATTTTTGGAATTTGTGGCAGAATTGGAGAGAAAGCCGTTTTGCAGTTATATAACGAGAAGAGAGGGCTGAGAGGGAAGAGAGGGATAGAAGTCGTTAACCAAATATCTATAGAAATCTAAATTTAATCTTAAGGCCAGACGTATGTCACGTCGTATGCAGTGAACGGCGTTTTGATAGCTCTGTCTCTCCTTATCGTAAATATATATTTTGGTCTAAGAAAACGATAGAACGATATCTGCATTCGCGAGGAATACTCCGAACTCTGCCGTCGATTGACATGAGATTTGCAAAAATAGAATGCGATCTAAGATGTCATTCATTAAGCGACTGCTCATCCGTTTTCAATCACATTCTCGCAGTTGGGCTCGACTTCGATGCAGACATCGAAACCCAATTATCGCGGATAAGGAATAACATGAAAATCACGTAATAATCCAAAAGAGTTAGTGTTTTGATTCACTTTTGCACTTAACTACTAAACTAACCAAAACTCTATTCAGTGAATGGGCTTCGGATGCACTGCATAAACGAATAATCGCTTCGAAATGAAAATCTTATCAAAACATTATTAATATGTTTTCAATTCAATTAATCGATAGAAAGCGGAGAATATTTAAGAAGTAATGCATTTATTGGACATTAGAAGCGATTGGAATGAGTGGCGAAAGAGTCGAAACTGTAATTGCGATTCGTATTCAAAGCATTAGATTATTAACTAAAAAGACATCGAATTATGGAAAGACATGGAAATCGAGTGAAGATTCTGTAGAGCAGAGAGGGTTTGGATGGACAGGCAGTTGAGGGTAAGTACTCACTTTGTTGGCGACCTGGGCGCTCAGACCGTAGTTGGCTCCTCGGGAAGACATTTGGCTATGGGTTCGGTGTGTGTGAGAGAGAGAGAGAGAGAGTCACAGAGATGTGTATATAAAACAACTGTAGATTCGCTGCAAACGATGTTTGAGTTGATGTCAGCACAAGACGAGCGCTCACTCGAGACAGAAGTGATTGCAGAGCTGTAGACCTTTTCAAATGAAAAAACTCGACAGAAGTACGGGATGTGAAGTACGGGATGTGCTGTGTATTCGCCTAATATCCAAAAATATCCTTAGGATGGAGTGCGCGAGTGTCCGCCCAATCCCATAGACGTACGGCTTATATGAGCGCTGGGATTCGCATCCGAGCCCTGCCATCACTCATGACATCACACTCTCGTTGCCATATGTGGAGCTAAAAAGAACTAAACTATTCTCGAATCGGCACTAGTATTACGTTTCCACACAACCACACATCAGCGGCACTCGCATCGCACACATACCCATCACAGCCATCACAGCCATCAGAGCCGGCGCTCATCCCATTCACTGCTTATTACTCATTATCACTATTGCGTTATGTATTTCTTTGGACATCAGCAACACCGGCACCACTACACCACTGCACCACTACTACCGACTCCACCGACAGCTCCGACTCTATCCTCTATTTTCTATATATAAGATCTGAACTAAAAAATTGTTTTCCAATCGAATGTTTCGATTATTTGTCTGTATTTCAGTCGAAAACTCAAGACTCGTATTGAGACATCAGTTTTCAATGCCATCGCATATAGTGTTAGAGTATATGCCGTTTGGCCGCACCTGAACTATGGGTGCAGACAGATATAGCTGTGGCCATGTGTGGCACTACCGCTGCATTCTTCGCATACTTCACGTCCTGACTCATCGTCTCATAGAAGCGCTCGAATACTCTAATATTCGCTAATATTTTGCATTCATTTTTTCTTTCGGTGTTTAGCGCAGAATAACTGCTCAAAAATTGTTGTATTTTTTGTCTAATTTTTATTTGCATTGAATCTACGAATCCATTGCGAGCTATAGCCAGAGATGAGAATATTGCATAAAATAGGCTTTACATCAAATGATTGCTTTTGAATCGATTTGAAAATAACTCCATTCTCTTCATCCAAAATAAATATTGAAATTTTTCCACTTTTTCTCCGCAATTATAAATACAAAAATGTATTTTTAAAAACAATTTTTCAAATTTGCATTATCTCTCGCATCGGAATTTATTCATTGCATTTCGAGAAAATGTATATTTAAAGCACGAAATAAAATAAACAGATTTTTCGGTAAAAATAATCTTTTTATTCAATCGATCAAAATATTCATTTAGTTAACAAAAATATTTTTAATTAAATTTTTGCGAAATTCTTGATTTCAAGCGATTAAGTCATAAAAAGTTTTTCAAAATCATTGTCAAAGAGAAGAGATTTCACGAAAAGAATGAAAGCAAAGAGTTTGCATTATTTTGAAGTTCAACATATTTACACCATGCTACATTTATTTCTATTCTGCAAATGCAATCATTTAAGCGATACTTTTTTTAATTACTAAAAATATTTTGATTTCAAAGATTTGTTTGTTTTGTCTATTCTTTTCTCTGTTATAACACTTGAAAAGTGTGTTTACATGCCTTACAGTCACTATAATAGAGTCGTTTGAAACGCAAGAATTTTGCGATTCTTTCCAAAATGTGAATAAACAACAAAATATAATTTAGATTCCTTTAAAAGATGGCATGCTATTGTTATTCGTATACAGTATAGTATGAGTGAAACCGAATTCCACAATTTATTCTGTAGTTTTAGACAACAACTACACAACAGTTTTTCGACATTTCTATTAATCAATAATAAAATTAAATTATTTTTTCAAAAAATTTCGACTAATTGACTCAAAAAGCAAATTATAAAATACAATATACTCTGTAATCGTGCACTGAATAAGAATCAATAAAAACTTATACAGTATACTGTACAGCATGTAGAGTGAAAAGTTTAAACTGCGTTTTGCAATATTTATACAGTGTAGTAACTTTGTTTAGTTTGAAGATAAATCTCAAGTTTCACAAAACCTATCGAATTCGACGCGTTTTGAGAATCAAAGACAAAAGCATTTTGTTTTCGATCTTCAACTTAAGACTTAAATGCAATGGTATTTCGGCATAACTAGCCGTCAACTGCGAGAAAGTAGCATGCTAAAACTCAAGCGAACAAACGGCGAATGAACGGCAATTAAAATTAATGAGAATTGAGAGCAAAGAATATCGTCGAACATAAAACTCATACAAAGTTTAATGCAAAACGAAATGTAAATTTAGATCTGACTCTCATTATTGAGAATTTCACGAATAGTATGAACACTCTATTGAGATAAATAAATACTTGTCTTTCAATCAAAATGTTTGAGATATCTCTCGTTTTTATTCACTTTATTTAATTATTCGCATTTATTCGCAATTCTTCGCCTAATATACCATTCAGTTCTCAAACATTTTCCTTTTGATCCATATCTCGAAAATTTATGCTAATCTTTATATACAGTACAGCATAAGATATACAGTGTATTCTGTGTATTCATATTTATTTGAACCGTTCAGTACATCGTTTTGCGTACAAATTAGAGCATAGATTCAAAATCTCAAATCAGATTATACGGTGTATTCCAAACAAACGACACGACATACGAGTATTAACTCATGTTTTCTGAGCCGAAAATTATTATTATTATTATATCCGCAGATGTCATGAACTCAATTGCATTTCGTTTAAAGGATTATGAATGGCAAAAAAGTTATGTTTCGAATTATCAGTTTATAAGCCTTTTGTGAGTAACTGTGTATTTATTTATTTATAGATACGATTGTATTTGAAAAGTGTTATCAAACTCTTAAACGTTGAACAAAGAAATTCATTTATCATTTTCAGCGCAAAAACGCATAAATTATATAATATTTATGTCTATTGGTTCTGCTTTTATGCATGCTACAAATATGTGCATAAAGTTACCAAAGTTTGCGCAAATAATTAGTATCTAGATTAAAATAAAAAACTTCATTCTCCTAATTAATAGAATAAACAACTGTTGTAACTGATTGATTTATTAACCAGTTATTCTCGAAATTAAACCCTCTCTTTGTTTAAATGTTATAAAGAATAAATTGTTTTCAGTTTTGCGATTATTTAAGTCAAATTAGATACAGTGTATATAAACTGCACAATAAACTTGTATATTTCTTCATTTAAACATTACAAATTAAAAACAAACCAAAAAATGGATAACAAATATTACAAAAGTCTCAATTTGTACATTGCAATTTTGATTATTTCAATATAAAATTCTGATGAGATAATTTTACGTTTAATGTAGCAGCATGGCAATTTATTACTAACTTATGTTTTTTATAAGAGTAAAAAATTTGCAAAGTATACAAAATCTATGCCTACACTCAACCCAACCGAACGAATAGACTTAACGCAAAAGGCGTCCAAAAGTTTTATGCGTTTTCGTCTGTTTTTTACGTCTGCGGTTCAAAATTAAACATGGCATAAATTATAGTTTGTTGGCTTCTACCCGGGATAAATAGGTTTGCTGCAATTTAATGTATATTTAAATCTTAAACTTTCATTCGCTTCTATAACAAACTTATGCATGATGAAGTCTACAATGTTAACTTTTGTAGCATTAAATAAATTCAAATTTTACACAAGTTTTTAATTTCAATTTCAAATTAAACATGGTTGTTGGAAATAATTAATGATTTTTTCAAAAATCTAAATTTATGTTCAAAGCCAAGAGTTTCCAAATGGTAAGTTTGTTTAAATTATGTTTATTGTAAACAAGGTAGTTGTAAATATACTGCACAAATTAACCTAAATTATTAACACTTAGTTTGTTTAATAATAAATTAATAATAAATTTTATTTCGCTTTTTGTAATTATATTGAATTATTTGATATCGCATTTACTATACTAACATTAATAATGAAATTATAAATATCATGTACATTATTGATAGCATTAAATAAATTAAAAGCAATTTTCAAAATAACTTATTCGAGAGTTTTGCTGGAATTCGGAATTTATTTTTAACCAAAAGATGCGTTAATCTAAGTATCAATTTATTAGTTGTTGCTGTCATTGGTTATAAATTCGAGTCAATCTTTTTACTCATATTTATTGCAAAAACAAAATACTTATTCAAAAATATATCAATTATTTCGTTTCAATTATAAATAATTTAAATACAAAGCTATGTCTTATCGCAAGAATCAAAAGTATTTGCTATTCATTCATAACTTGAATCATAAGTTAATAAAACATAAAATAATTTGTTCGATGCGAGAAAGCAATGCTTAGCTTAACAACTATAGCGAAGCTATAGCGCAGTCGACGCCTAATCCACGACAAGCACCAGAAGAAGCGATACATTTAAACAAAAAGCAATTGCAGAGCCATTTGTGCGGAGATTAAGCCGTAATAGAAAACAAATGACTAATAAATGAACTAAATTCGGATATAACCAAACTTTTTCATTTTGTTTAAATAAACATGCTACTAAGCGGTGCAAAATAGCAAAGAATATTCTGTGAATATAATCGCAATTTATAAGAATAGATATTTTATTCTATTTTTTATTTTGCGTTAATGTAGTGTTACTCACAATGAGTGCAATCAACGTTTGCATTGAAATTGTTGCTTGATACAATTATTTTTACTTAAAACAAGTCTAAAAACTATATTTAACGAAAGCGATCCTTGATTTGCGAACATGAGTTGCGATCTGCACTCGGATTCGCCCACATATTCACAAGAGATAACTCTTTTTCACCGAAAAAAAATAATAAATTTCACAAATACTTCATCACTAGAGCCTTGAAACACAAAAAGAGAAAAATCGTGTTTTTCTTTCACTAAATTAATTACTAATACATAATATTTGAGTTCAATTTCATCCGAAGAGATCAAATACAACGTTTATTTTTAAAACAGTTGGCGTTCGCCAGCGTTTCGGCTCGAAGTCAAAGTCGCGACAAAACAATTGTTTTTTATTTAACCAAATCTTTAATCTTTTTTCTACTTTCACTCCAAACGCAATGTTTAGCAAAACATCTAATCTCTTGCCGACAGTGTCTCGAATTACTCAATTAGTTATTAATATAATCCTTGGATTAAAAAATTACTAAATTTAAAAATAAAACTAAAATGCAATCAAAATATTCTTTTGCCAAGTTTGTTTTTGTTTTGTTTTCTGCGATGAATATTCGCTTTTTGTGTAACAAAATGTCTATAAATTAAGGTATTCTTGAAATTGATAGTCAAGTGCCGACTGATGTCGAGAACTCGCGTTTGTATATCAACTATATTTAGCGCCTAATCGGCGAACCCGTAGTGCACTGGTAGGCACTGGTAGGCGCTGGTAGGCACTGGTTGGCCGGGCTTTCGGTTTGAATTATACATTTTGTCACATAATCCGCCCACAAGTGAACGAAACGGAGAAAATATTTCTGAATCGCAATCAACGACTCATATGAACGACGTTTTAATTGACGCTTAGGTTTGAAATGTTCGGAACGAACCATCAGTTTCGCGACTAAAACACTAAAACTAATCACTACTCGACTATAAATGGAGAGATAGGGCGAGAGTTGCTAAAAATGAACCGATTTTACACCAAATTTAAGCATGTCACCGCCGCTATTATCTAATCCAACTATAATTCACTTCGCATTCAAACAAATTGCCGAAACTTTTTATTTTTAATTTCAAATCTAAAAGAATTTTTGTTCGCAATTACCTGAGATTTTCGCTTTAAATAGTTTTTTGTTGTATAGAAAGTCTGGCAAAACTCGTCGCCAACTCTTCCCAACTCTTCCCAACTCTTCTCTACTCTTCTCTACTCATATTCGTGACTAAAATTGGATTTCGAAATAAAGTCATCAAAATCGCAAAAATCTAATTTCGAATGACTTTCAAAGAAAAAAGAGAAACTCTTTGAGAAAAAAGTTTTTTATATACAAAAATCACATGAATTTTAATTGTAGCAAAAATTTGTCGCAAAAAGACAATTGCAGAACAAATATGTTGTGCAATGTATAAAATAATATTGTTTTAACATTGACTTGAGATTTAAGTTATTACCGTATTTGCGATATTCTCGTATTATTCTATAAGACATTATTCTACATTCTTTTGTATTATGTATATTCTGTATAATTCTGTAAGCTGCAAATTGCATTTCTCATTTAAAATTAACATGCTCAATATAGAGTGTTCGTAACAAAAATATATTTGATATCTAATTATATGCAAATAAGTGCAAAAAAAGCAAATGAATTGGAAGTCTGTGTAAAATAGAACTGAAATGTAATCTATTTTGCATTGAATCCAATAATTAGAGCTATTCCTCAAAACCAATGAAATAAATCTCAAAAAGTTTACAAAAATGTAAGAATTTAATGATTTTTAGCAACAAATTTATAATTGGAAACATTAATCTAATTGGTAGACATTGCTTGATCCTTTTTATCTAACAAGTATATTTTTAGTAATTGTGCAAACGGTCGCTTCGCACGACTGGAGAGCTAACTTAGCTTTTTGATGGATGTCCTGAGCAAACAGCTCAAGAGCTACAGCCTATTTGCACAAGACTTCTGTTTTGTTTTCCGGTTTACTTTAAATATATGTATCGTTTTTTAATTAAATGTTTTTTAACCGCAAATGCAAATTGTTGTAAACTTCACATCTTATCCGCAAATAAGCATGATTATAAGTTAATTATTAACTAAATGAGACAAAAATGCATTTTTCAATCACTTTTTTGGAATAGTTTGGGTTATTTTGTTTTTTGTCGGTTTATTAACTAGATTTGAGTTAATCAAGATTTTTGCTAAAGATTACGACGTCTTGTAGAGAAAAAGCTGAAATACACTCTTAGATCGGAATAAGCGATAAGTTATTCGCATAAAAACATTTGCCTTTTCATCCCTTAACGCAAATTCGAGTCATTCCTCGCAATGCTTAGGATTCTTGTCATTCAATGCGAATATGTTTTCGACAATTCTCTGCAAAAATTCCTTATAAACGCGTTTTCACTCATATTTACGGAATTATCGAAGAATTTTGTGCAAAAAATGTTTCCTCGAATATCAAGTTCAAAATTAAAAACTAAAACAAAAGCTAAACATAAATTAAACGAAAAATTTTTATTTTTGGAATATTTAGCATAATTTTGATGTAAAAATCAAAAAGAAGTGTTATTTTTGTAAACATATTCGAAATGAATACTCCGTTTAGAGGAAAGGCATAAAAATTCTGTTCGAAAGCGAGTTCTCAATCATCGCGTGTTTAACGGCGACTGACTTACGACTTGTGATATACTGTCTATATATTTATATATTTATATATTTATACTTTTATTTATATTTATATTTAGGCCTCACTTTGAGCTCACATTTACTGTTAATTGTTTTTTATTTAAGGCATACATTAAATGAACTTTTCCTCACATTTTCGGAATAAATTTATTTTAAACAAAAAATTTGTTTATTTTATTTGAACTTAATATTCAGTTTTAAACAGAAATGTATTTATTTATACGAAAACATAATTTTACACCAAATCTGATATCAAATCACAAAAATATTTTTAAAAATCAATAAAAATGTATTAAAAAGTCTTTTAAAAGAAATGATTAGAACTGCGAATAAGGAGTAATCGAAAGGAAAGTCAAACCGTTTTGAGTCGAATGAGCTCTTCGTTGGCGATCTTCAAGAGGTCATTGAAGTCGACTTTGATGTCAGACCTCCAGAAACGGCGACATTTGCCCCAAACATCTGCGGGAAAGCGCGGACTCGGAATGCCCTGAAGTATGCGAGCGATGACTCGCGCGGATGTGAGTGTCTGCAGGCCGTGGATGGCGATCAGGTCCCGCACGTCTCGGCGCGCCTGCTCTAAGTCGTGCACTTGAGTGCCTTCGAACAGTTGGCCAAACGCCTCATCGGTGGCCGCATCGGCGGTCGGGTCGTCGTCGTCGTTGAAGTAGCTGTTGAGTCGAGTCTTGAGTTGAAGACATTTGGTTCGGTTGACTCGATTCGTGCAATGCGTTTGTGAGTACTGTTTGAATGTCAAGTAAACGCTTCGCAGTTTCGACACTTCACTCGACTCTTGGATTTGCGTTAAATCCGACAAAAACTCCAGACATTCGTTGATTTGGTCTTCGCTTAAGTCGCCGACGGCTCGCAAATGGAACGACAGGTCGGAGAACATGACTCTGACGTTCGTCCGCTTCTTCCGTCCGTTCGACTCTTGCCATTCCAATTGTCTCAACTCATTGCGCACATCGGGGAGAGTCCGGCCTAACATCGAACAGACTTCGACTAAATCGAACTTCAATTGCGTCGGAATCTCTTCCGAACCGCTCTTTTTCTGATGTAATGTCAGTGCGATTGCAACGGAAGGACTCGTTCGCGAAATGGCTTTCATCTGTTCGGCGCCGTTGCCATAGCAGAGCAAAGTGCACATCGAGTTGATGGGCGCCAAGAGTTGCACTTTTCCGACGGCAAAGTCGAGTTCGATGTAAGTGATTAGCGTTAGAATTGTTTCTTCTTTTAGGTCCAGTTCCTGAACAGTCGACTCAATTGGAAATGCAATTTCATGTCCGGCGCACACATTCCTCTCTATTGGCGTCACTTGTGCTTCGAGTTCGCGATGACTGTCGTTGTCCTCATCGCCGAAAATGGTTCGACATTTACACCGTTTAAACACCTTTTCTATCAATTTCCGCAAACACTTCCTATCGGTGCTATTGGCGTATATGTGTCGCTGCAGTTCAAACAAATCGGATCCGTCGGAGTCGAGGAAGAGATGACAGTGCGCTTCGAGGCCATCCCTACCGGCGCGACCGATCTCTTGCATATAATTCTCAAAACTTTTGGGCAAATTGTAGTGAATTATTGCGCGAATGTCCGCCTTATTGATACCCATCCCGAAGGCAATGGTCGCCACAATCACCCGAAGGTTGCCGTTAATGAAGCGCTTCTGCACGCGATTGCGCTCTTCGGCGGTCTTCCCCGCGTGGTATGCCTGTGCGTCCCAAACGATACGACTTTTACCGGTTTTCGCATTCGTTTGTCTGATCTCTTGAAAGCTGATCCGTATGAGTGACGCCAAGCGCTCGGTTTGCTCTCTTCGGGTGCAATAGATTATAATAGACTTCAAACCATTGAATCGTTCGCTTTTGAGTAAATCAATTAAAGCCAACTCTTTGTTCGAATCGCGAGAAACGGTTAGCACAAGATTCTCCGGCACTAGAGTTGTGCCGATTATGTCGTTTTGCGGGTCGAGACCGAGTGTTCGGGCAATCGTAAGCGCAGTCTTCTTAGTGGCCGTCGCCGTCAGCGCCAAAAATGTGCGGATTTTTAGTTTGTCTTTCAATACACGATATAATTGGAGATAAGAGGGCCGGAAGTTGTTCGACCACTCGGACAGGCAATGGGCCTCATCTATGCACACGAACCCGATTGGCGGCAAAGCGTTCAAATTGATACAAGTGCTGCCGCCAGTGATCGCTTCGGGGCTCATGAGTATGACCTGCGCCTCACCCGAGAGTAAAGAGTCTAAAGCCGACTGTTTCTGGCTTTGACTCAAACCGCTGTGAATGCAAACGGCTTTCAGGCCTTTCGGGAAAGTCGTCAACTGGTCCTCCATTAGTGAGATCAGCGGTGATATGACTAAAGTAATGGCCTTCCGGTGCTTCCAAAACAGATACGCCGGCAGTTGATAGCAAAGCGATTTACCCGAACCGGTCGACGCTATCAATAAACACGATTTGGCGCTCAGTATGCGTTTGATCGCCAACTCCTGGTTCGGTCGAAACGCTTTGTGACCCATAATAATGAGCGCATCACTCAGTGAGCACTCAGTCGTCTCATCCGAGTCACTGGAGAGCAACGGCTTCGTCGGAATCGTTTGGTGTAAGTCCTCAACGGCTTTACTCACTCCAAGTCCTTTGAGTTCGTCGTTGAGTACATCCGCATCGAGTTTGTCCTCAAAGCGGCAGTCCTTAGCCCAGTGACCACTGGCGCCGCACTTGTAGCAGACGTCCCGGTTCTGGTCGACCGTTTGCCGCCATTTGAGTCGTTTGTATTTCCGAATATTGAACTTCTTATAGCCCTTCGAAGCGAAGACTTTCTTTTTCATGTTGAGGCGCCGGTAGTTCGTTTCGGGGGCTTTCGGACGGCGTTTGCGCACTTTTTTCGCTACATTTACGGAACCGTTCTCTTCGTTTTGATTGGAGTCAACACTCGTTTGGCATTCATTCGGTTTCTTCGTCTGTCTCTCAATCGGTTCGTCGAGACTATCCTCGCATTGAATCGTCTCTTTGTATGCATTGAATGCAGTCTTCATTCGATTCGTTCGATCTTTCGATACAAAAAACTTATTCTTCTTATTGGAAGTCCTCGTCTCGTCGCTCGACTCGACCGACTGTCTCGACTCAGCCGAACGACTCACACAATCGGAGTCCAAATCCGCATAAATTCGTTTCTTCACTGGTTTTGGTTCGGATTTGCCGTCATTTTCGTCATCGAAGTCAAAGACATCTGATTTGCGTTTCTGTCGGCTCTTCGCAGCACTCAATCCCAACTCATCTAAACTCAACGAATCGTTGGACAACGGATCGGACGGACAGTCGGCGACAATCCCTGAATCGAGTCGTTTGAGTCCACACTTCTCTGCACCGATGCTAACGTCGAGACTAACGATGATATTATTGATGACATTATTGTCGATCAATGGCTGCGAACAGACGTTTGGCTCGTATTTCAATTGACTCTTGAAATCAGTATTGAATTCGTTGGCCATTGACCGCAGAATCGATTCGTCGATACTCTTGGCCCGAATCAGCACTGAACTCAATGCCGGCGCTCCAGTCGGCGCCTCCGCGGGCGCGGTGTTGGCCGGCGCTGCCTCTTGTGCGCCAATCGGCTCACTGTCGACCGATTCCGTCACTGGTTTCTGCGGTTTCTTTTTGAACCGAAAGGACGTGTCTTTCGGCACATATTTGTCGAACATCTTCTTCGAGAAGGCATTCAAACCACCCGTCAGTGGATTAGCCGCAGAATTAGTGTTCCGTTTATTGAGTCCTTTATTCCAAATCTCGTTTTGGTTCGACTTCTCGATTAGAGTCCAATACTTCTTGTAATCGGTTCTCAACGCGCGGTCGGCGTCGATGTCGGTCTTCACTGCCTTTCGTCCGTTTCGGTGATAGAAGTCTTTCTCCCATTTCTTGATCCGAACCTTCAGTTTCGTTAATTCAGTCATTGGTTTGTCTTTCGAGGCATTCATCGCGTATTCGGCCCTCAATTGCCGATCAATTCAATTGTTAATCGCTTTTGTCATATGTTATGATTGGCAGTCATTGTATGCCTTCTATGCCTTCTATGCCTTCTATGCCTTCACAAGACATTCACATCATTTCGCGCTTATTGTACGTCATGTGGACGTCGAGCCGCAGACGCTTCTAGAGGTCGACGCAGTAGTGCCGACCAATTAGAGCGCTTTACCGGCAACAGAGTAGAAATGTTTGCATTGTTTGCGAGAATTTGGCGCTTCGTTTGAATTAAGCAAATGTTTAAAACTTTTAATCAAAAGTATTTCAAATATTTTATTCATTGCTTAAAATCAAATATAAATTAGAATTCATTCAAACGAAACAATTTTGTGTTTAAACTGAATATAAATACAAAATATATTAAAATCTGCAAAAAATGTGTCAAATATTTAGACTTTAATTCAGTTTCTGTTTATAGAACTGTTTGGCGAAGAGATCACAGAAGACGAGCCGTTCCTCTAATGCCTTCATTTCCGCGAATTGCGGATTCGATTCGTCGCCGGGAATGAGATAATTGGCCAGAAGTCGGGCGGCCCTCGAAGTGGTGATGAGACAGCCTTTCGCTTCTTCGACACTCTCTTCGACCGCTTTGTCCGATCGGCTGAAGAGTTCGAACTCTAATTGACTTAATTTTATCATTTCGTTCGTCATTTCAATACTCGTTTCGCCGAACACTTCACCGCAAATATAGGCACTCTTTCGGCCGAATTGGACGGCTTTCGGCCACTCATTCATTCGGGCATAACATCGGCACAACTGGTCGTAGACTTTACCCAAACTTCGATTCTTCGAATACAACACTCCTTCGAGTATTCGAATCGATTCCAAGAGTTTCGCTTCGGATTCGGCGAAACGGCTTTCGTCGCACAAATCCGAGCCTTCGTTCGAAAGTCTCAGTCCGTTCTCGACGTCCGAAAGCATTGACTTTATGTCGAAATCGCTTTTCCGACAATTCGGGCAAAATATCGCCTTTTGTTCGCTTCGGTCGTCGAATACAATCGCGTCTTCGCATTGACTGCAAAGTAGAGCACAACTCAAGTCTTGCGTTCCATTCGAACACCACTTGCAGTCGCAGTCAAAGAAGTATTGCTCCGAAAGAGCCCGTTGTCTGTCTCGAGTGGCCATTCGCTTATAGTGAGGGCCGTAGCAGTTGAGCACCGGTTGGCCTTTGGGTATGGGTTTGGCGGCTCTGACTATAAGCAGGCGCTTGTCGTAGACGGCGATCACATTCGGTTCGCACGAGTGGTTCATAAGACTAGCCGTCGGGTATATAGCGGTCGCTATTCGCTTGTCTTCGAAGCTAAGATCAGACGACTGGCCAATGCTTTCCATCGATGAGATCGCGTGACCATTGGCTATGAGTTGAAGAATATGTTTCAACAGAATTCCTCCCAAAACGACGGACTCTTCGCTCTCTTTTCGAATTAAATCCAGATTTTCGGTCAAAACGAGAAGAAGTGAAGCGACGATCGAATAGTTGAGACAATCGTCGAACTGCATGTCATTCGAGTGGTCGACCAATGCGTAGACCGACTCGTAATCGTTGAGATAAGGGCTTAGTTCTGAGGCAACTGTCTTTGTGGCCACTCGTACGGCGCTATCGATACCGCAAACCAAGAGAGTCCTGAACGCCAAGTGAGCGATACCTATGTCTTGGAGGACATCGAGAAGACCGCACTCGTAGTGATGGTATTCGGAGTCACTCTTGTCTACGCATTCGGCGCTGCAGTACATGACTTGCGAGCACTTGAGACACGGCATCACTGGTCTGTCCAACAGCTTTCGATAGCAGTGATGGCAATGGCTTCTGTAGTACGGCGTCAGAGGCACAGAAGCAAACGGTAGTTCCATAAACAGCACATCAGAAGTGTGTATGTCTTCGGCGGCGATGATGTGCCGGCCCTTCGACTCAGAAGTGCATAACCGGAGCCTTTCGGACGCGTTTGGCATCAATTGATTGGAAACGAACTTCAAATCGCTTTTCGGTTTCGTTTGATTCCAACAATTGGTTGGGTTTTTGTCGCCCTTTTCGTCAATCAATTGCAACAACTCTTCCATTAGTCTCTCGTTTCGGTCTTCGCTCTCATCTCTGGCGCACAACTCATCCGATTCGAGGACAGCCTTCGCGTCGGCGTAACAGCGCTTCTGAGCCAAACAATTGGCTTTTCGGAGCAATAGTTTGGTTCGACTCAACGGATACTCGTATTTGAATGCATTCGAGATATCACTCAAACAGTTGTCGTATTGTTTCAAATGGAAGAAAACGGCGGATCTGTTGGCGAACGCCAGCGACAGCTCACTGTTCGCTTCAGACGATTGGTTCGACTCTGGAATCGGTGCGAAAGTAATCGCCTTTTAGTCGGAAAAAAAACAAAATTCAAACCATTAGTCAAATCAAACAAATCAATGAAACAATCGATGGAATCAATACCCGATTGTAGGCTTCGATGGCGTCTTCGAAGCGCTTTCCTCTGAAGCAGTCGTTGCCATCGATGCGGAACTCTTTCGCCTTTTCCCAGAACTTCTTGTGTTTGGCCGCAGACGTGACGACGAGATATTCGGCCAGAAGTGGACGAACCGACGGTCCGGACAAACACTGTTCGACTCTCTCGGCGTTCGTCGCCGAAGACTGGAAGCGGTCGACGAACTCGCGGTCGGAATGAAGTCGTGTGAAGATGTGGTGACAAACGTAACTCCAATTCATATTGACTGACATTTTCGGATCAATTCTGAGATAATTGGGAAACAGTTTGAGAATCAAAACCGAATTGAAGTTTGAATTACAACTGAATTAGAGTTTGAATTCAAAGTTGAATTAAAGTCTGAATTACGTAATCATTGTTTATCTCGAGTCGTGTCTCCACTCAGACATACACTACGTTTGCCATTCATTCAGCGCTTGCATTGACACGAATTGTTGGCTTCACTGCAATGCATGGGCTTATAAATACGTATGCCTTTGAATGCAATGCTTTTGATGTGATTTGCTTTTCGTGTAAACGGCTTACGCTAATCAAAAAGCCTACCATTAAAATGCAACATGCTTAATAAATTAATATCGCAATTATACGCGATTTGATTGAAATTTCAGATTTGATGCTTATTTCAACTTTTATTAGACTTAGTAATCGCCAGCGAAAGAGTGTCGCAAAACATAGTCTTAATTCGCATTTCATAACGATTTGGAAATATTGAAAAAAGTTTGCTTTTATCTCAAACTTTAGGCATTAAAGTAATTGAAGTTTCCTTAACCTCCAAATACTTCCCTCCAAGTCATGGGCAGACAGTGCCGACTCTTCCCTCGAAATAAGTTTCCAATTCATACGTCTAATCATAATTACGAAGACATAATCTTTATGTTTAGATTTGCATAATAATTGTGGGAATATTTGTTTTTACACTTTTCTCCACTCTTTGTGTGTGGTTTGGATTTTTCAAACCAAGTGTCACAACAAAATCAATTTTTATAAATTCGATGCCTTTTGACTAATTGAATGAAATTATTTCTCAAATTTCGATTAAATATATTATTAAATACTTTGAAAATTCTATTTAAATACTTATTATTTGTTAATAAAATACATAATTTTTAAATAGATTTAATTTAGTAGTTTGTATTTAGTATTTGTATTAGTTTAATATTTGTAAAAGTAATCAAATTTTGAATTGATTAAGTTTAAATTAAGATTAATTAACTATAAATGCACTGAAATTGCTTATAATTACTACAGGTAATATGCAAATAATCTATATTGCTTTATTAAAATAATAGAGTTTAAAAAATATCATGTTTAAAGAGTAATAAAAAATTATCTTATTATATTAAGATTTATTATCACTATATAATATTTATTATAATAAACAGATTTTTATTAAAATTAAGTTTAATAACTTTCACTCAGCTATTATAAATAGAACTAAATAAAAATAAAATGTATCATCAATATCATTATAATTCATAAAAACAGCATTTAATTTTTTAAGTTTAAACACAAAATTAGAAATAAGATACACTAATAGCAAGATAAAAAAAATTTCATTAATGAAAAAATATATAATTTTACCTTTTTGGTAAAGTAAAAATTGTATCATAAATTACCTTGTATATTTTTATTATAGTAAACTGTTATTTAGATTATAAACTAGATCGTTTTAGAATAAACTAACAGGGTTACAATCTATCTATTATTTAGTATATTTATGAGATAAGAGTTAAAGGAAAAAATTTTAAACTATAATAATGATTAGATTTGTCTTTAATTGTATTTAATCTTAATTTTAAGTTAAGTTTTGGTAAAAATCGCTTTTAAGTGCATTTAATGCATTGTCTAAAGCGGACAATAATAGCAATAATAACTTCCCATTAATTTAAGATAAACTCATTTTTTAATTATATCCAAACGTTTTGGAGTCAAAGCTCCCAAAGAGGAGGTTATCGGAGAAGTTCACGACAAGCGCTCGCGACTGTAATTAATGATCCGCACCATTGACTCGACGCTCGGCCCGAGTCCGGCCTTATTCCCAGTGCCCACACCTCTCATCACTTCTCCACCACTCGATCGCAATCGAAATTCGAGCCCAAAGAGCATCAAAAGTGAAATTTCAATTAAACACTTCGATCGGCAATACTCTCGAAACGAAATTAATCGATAAATAGCGACAAATCATAAAAAGCGTAAATTTGAGGCAAACTCTTCGGTTTAATCAGACGTTAAGCGAAAAAATTATATTTAGTTTTGGCTAAACGTCGCGATTGTGTCGACTATAATGAGTAAAATCTCAGCAATGAATTCACTCTTTTTTATACATGCCAAGTTAGTTCGGAGCTGAAAGCCACAGTGCATTTCATAATTACATCTCTGTCTACATTGTAGAGCATTTAATAACTGCTAATATTCGCTGTAAGTCGTTGTGCGTCGAGAGAAGCGAATAGTCGTCGAAATGAATCGCTTTTACGAAATGCGTTCATAATTTAATGCAATTATTGTTTATTGTTTTGCAATACTGTATAAATACAACAGTGTATTAAACGCGAACAGCAATACTATGACCTTTTTCTGGTCTCGCAAAACGTCGAGTTAGTAGCGAAACGCATGTCTTCTCATCGCCTGCTCTGCCGTCTCGTTAGCATTAGAGCGATCGCGTGATTAGTGATTAATTAAATGCAATTCTATATCATATTTGTGTTGAGAGACAAGAGAGACAATGAATGCACTGAAAGCTCTCTTCTCTTCACTCGACGTTAAGGTGAGTTAAGGTGAGTCATGAGAACCCATAGATAGTGCCACACATTGACTGCGAGTTCTAATTCGGAATTTCATTCGAGTTTTGACGACTCGGGCTATGCCTGTGCTGTTCGTCACACTCGACCGACTCATCCCGGGTTAGAGGTGAGGCACAGGCACTACAACACTAGCACTTAATGCCAACAAAAACCACAATCTTATCAAAGATATTAATTTCCAAATATTTTTATTCTTGGCTTTGAGTTCATACAGTGTTTGCCCTTATATTCGAGTATTGATTAAATTAGAATGAGCATGGCGAAATTTTAAAAGTAAACTTTGCAAATTCATAATCGAGTTTTATCCGCGAATAACGGATCAAAAATGAGTTTACTGTCTAATACTAGTGCACAGTATAAATATAGAGAGCCTTAGGAAAGAACATTTGGAGTAGTGCTTGCCTTTAGTGCCATTACATGTCTGCGCGAAACGGCGGATGCGATACACCTATGGGTATAAGTGAAGGAATTTCGATATAAAATGAATTTTTAAAATGTTTAACTGTAAGCCTCGGATCCACTTTTGTTGGCTTTCGAACTGCCATTGACTGCCATTTCGGTCGTTGTGTTGTAAATGCGGCGAAAATAAGTGAAACTTTACTTTTGAAGTAAAGCTTTTACATTACGTACTCTTATATAACTTTTGACAACAAATCCCATTCCCCGAACATTAGACAAATCCCCAATGCCTGGCACAACCAGCACAGCCAGCACTACCAGTGCTACCAGCACTACCAACCTACCATGCCTGCCATGCCTACCAAGCTACCATGCCACTCTGTCCGACAAAATATACGGTACACTCACTGAACATTAGTTCTGATGCCAAAGGGAGTCGAGAAACGGTTGCCTAAGATATGTGCGCTTCCGAGAGAATACGCATTTCGTACGGACAGAGTGTGCAGAGAGTAGAGAGAGTGTGCAGAGAGAGTAGAGAGAGAGAGAGAGAACGGAGAGATTCTACAAAATACGGCTCAGTTTTGTCTTGTTTTTACCATGTTTATACCAAACAAACTTGAATTGAATTGAGTTTTGCTATTTTTCTCCGTCATCTTAATATATTATACCTTGCTCATATTTAATATTTTGCAGCATGTACAAATAATTTAATACTCGATTTAGTCGTTTTAAATAAAATTTATTTTCAAAATGAAAATAAAAACTATAAATAATTATATTTGTATTAACTTTTTATGTATTAATTGAAATGCTTTGCAAAAGTAGATACAGAATAATGTTTTTGTAAAGCAATTCGAGTTCTCTTTGAAATGTTTAGATGTTTGGAGTCATCGAGAAAACGGTTTAAAATTCGAAGTAATTAATGGATTTATTCTTATAATTAGATTCGTATTCATTAAAAATTGACGAAAGACTGAGTGTTTGGTTCGAGTGTTTGACTCGTTTTTTGCCGATAGAGAGGCAATCGATACCAAAGCGCAGGCAATGAGGCGATGACTCAGCGCTGGTTAGCCTCGGTATGCAATGCCCGATCAGATGCTGGGGTTTGCGGTTATTTCACGTTTGCCTAACTGTGTTAGACGTTTACCCGAGACTCGAGTGTCAGCGCCAGCGCTCCCGCAGTAAGACATCTGCTTTTAGAGCCTACAACAGGTGACTGTGCGGTCTGAGACGGTTGGCTGTCTGTCTGTCCACTTCAGATTAGTGCGAATACTTTGGCGCACATATAGATCAGTTGCACTTAGCGTTTAGTTCAGATTTGACGGCATTACAGCCTTTTGGTTGAGCCCAGGGATGCGATGCACTGACAGAGACTCGAAGAGACAGGAGAATGGAGAGGAACGGCAGCGCAGAGTCTAAATAAGGCTTAGGTCTATGCGAAGTGAAGGAACGAGTAGTTAGACTGAAGCCGGGAGAGGGTGAAGAGCGCCAGTAGTTAGACTCTTAGAGCATGAGTGATGCACTGATTTTGATCATGTACAATTCTGTATAGAAGAATGCTTTCCTCTCGGGAATTGAATCCGGGAATTCCTGAGAGACCCGTATATGAGAAGCGCCAGTATGGCACTGGAATGGCACTGCAGAGCACTCGTATGCCAGTGTTGGCAGTGCTCGCAACGGCTATATTGGCCAATACTGATCGCACAGACAGTGCATAACCAGAAACACATAGCGAATACATAGCGAATAGATTGCAATTGCAGAGCGAGTTCGTGTGCAGTCGGTGTGCACTCTCGGTGTGCTCTCTCGGTGTGCTCTCTCGGTGTGCTCTCTCGGTGTGCATTCGGTGTCTGTTGGCAACTACTACAACAACAACACAGTCTACGAGTGCTCGCAGTCTCAGGCCTACCAGTGCTCGTGTCAGCGATGCTGCGCTCAAATGACGTCAAATTCGTGGTTAGGTTTCGCAATACACACTTCGGTAGTCTATCTGTGCATTGCTATAGAAGCTGATCGCTTGTGAGACATGCCTGTGCTAGCAGTGCCTGTGCTAACAGTGCCACCGATTCTGATGATACTCTACCAGTGCGTCGAGAGACTCGACTCGAGTCTATCATATTCTTAGTGACAAAACCGGATAAAGTAATAGCAAAACAAACCAAACAAACGAACAAAAAGGTGAAGCGATGGCCGATAGCGAGTTAATCGTATTGCCGACCACAGCGGCGATCAGCACCAGCACCTGCAGCAGCACCAGTATCAGCACCAGACGCAGAAAACAAGCCAAACCGCGTGCCTTCAAACGTAAGCCATCGCTTGCTTTTCGCTCTAATCTTAAGTATATTTTTAGGAAATCCTAATCTTTATTACCATTTATTATAAACCGACAAAAAACTAATCACTAAATCACTAATGTCTGAGAAACTCAATGCAAGCCTTCGCTGAATAGGGAATAGACTTTAATTTCATTAATAAATCTCATATCTTGTCTGCTCTCTCACTCTTGCTCTCTCACTGCCTCACTGTCTCACTCTCTCCCATCCTATGCCCTCTACCTATGCTCTGCTTCGAGTCGATTGCCTAATGTTTTTAATTGCCATTCATTGCAACGAATGTTACGAAACGGTCGCAGAACTACAGCACGTCGTCCGACCCTTATCTTCGAGTGACGACGACATCGATGCGAACGATGCGAACGACGAGAACCGAAACGAGTTAATGGAGAGCGAGCCGACAGTTACTGCACCGACACCTCATTTATCTCACCGACCACTTCCAGCATCGCTACCCTCACCGACACAGACAGCACAACAACGACAGACGCAAACGAAACCCCTTTCGAATCAACAGTCGAATGGTTTGCGACGCGAATGCATCGATCGAATCGGTATTTAAATTATTGATTTCGGTCTCATTGGCTAATTGCATGCTAATCGCACGATATTTGTGCCAAGTTTACGCGTTTTTACATTAAATACATCGCAACATAAGTTCAAACCAATTGCAAACAATTTTGATATCTATGCAAAAACTGAATGCTATCTTAGATATTGATTGAGGAGAAGAGGGAAACAAACTCTACGATTGCATTCAAATATCGCGAAATCAGATGCGAATCCGCAAAACGTATATAACATCGAAACACTTTTTTCACTCGCAATACAACAACACATTAATAGTCACAAACTTTTTCGCTCTCTCTTTACGAATCGCTATATTTATGCATAAACTCAAAGCAAGTGATCATTTCTTAGCCTCTATTTATCGATTCGTAATTTTCATCTTTTTTTTCAAAAAAGTTTCTCAAAAAGAAGAGCGAAGTGTATGCGAGAGAGAGTGTTAGCGAGAGTGAGAGTGTGTGGGAGAGTGTGTGTATGTGTGAGTGAGAGAGAGAGTATTCCCGAGAGTATGGGTTGGCTTGTTATCACTGTTAAGCAGGAGTAGTGAGTTCTGGAGCCGCAAAAAGCGCTGCAGATATGCACACACGGCCTACCTTTGGGGAAATCATAATTTCGTCTGCAATGCCTGTGCCGGAGCGCCGAAGCGCCAGGGCTCCGTCTCTTCATTTGTAGCATGCACACTTTTTTTATTTAACTTCTTTTTTGTGTGAATAAAAATGCTCTTTCCTTGAGTTGTAGAGCTCTAGAGCTGTAGAGCCGTAGAGCTGAAGGGGTTTTGAAATATTGAAAGTAAAGGCAATGAAAGGCAATGCGAAATATGAGAAAATAAATGAATTCAAAAATTGAGAAATTAGTTATTAGGAAAATAGAGCAGTGCAGTTTTTTTTCGTTCATCACATTGTTTTCCACACCTTTTTTTCATATGATATATGCATTAACACACATAACACCCACTCCTCTCACAACTCATTTATTCGCAACAACTCGACTGATAAGTGCTAACTGTTGTGAGACTTAATTTCGAGCAATACTTATCATACAATTCGCTTCGACTGTAATGTTTGCGAAGATTTTTGAAATGTAAAAACCGATCCTTTGATTAGTTTTAATATTTATGACTTTAATTTGATTTTCGGTTCTCACTTCGATATACTGTACCGTAACTACTCTTTTCTCGAAATGAAATGAATTTTAAATAAGTATTTTCGCGAATTTATAACATTTTCGCGAATTTTAATTTCGCTTTTTTCGCGAAATCAATATTTTTAGGTTTTTTTTTAGATTTTTTTGTGAAAATAAATTTAAATCAATAGTCATTTAATTGTGTCTTGAAATTGCAATTCATAGTTCTTATACTATACACTGTAGTGTTTTTTCTGTTTAATTGTCGATTTCATGACAATACATAATTAGCATGTTTATTTGTTTGTTTTCTAATGTCTTCGTCTGTTCGCCTATTTCTTTACTCTGACCTCAAATATCTGCAGTTTATTACTAAAACCGATAATTCATTTCAGTTTTTCCGAAATAAGAATTGATAATAAAACACAAGTACACAGATGCAATTAATACAGTTAATACATTAGACTGTTTGTTTGGAACAAATTCACGATAACTTGAAACTAAATATTTGATTTTCCAAAGTTTGTATATTCTGTCACATAAGAGATTGATGCAAAATATGAGCATGCTAGTAGGATAGGATGGGATATACATAAAATTGATTAACTAAACGCCTGAGTGTACTCGAAATGATTAATAGTGACAAGTAGGAATATTTTCAATTTATCATGAGGAAATCTTTAAAATTCTTGCCATTTTACCGAACATTTCAATGCATTACCTACCGGTTGTGCCATATATATCATGTGCTAATTGTGTTAGTATGTACTGATGGACTGGCCAGGTATGCGGTGCCGTAAGCGCGGGCACTGATAGTGCAATTGGGGCCGAAGTGGTGACCGCAACGTCTTGTTCGATACGTTTCGGAATGAGTGACTCGAATGAGCACTTCAGCCAAAAATAAGTCGCGACTCAAGACTCTGTATGACTGAGCGCTGGAAGAGTAGCGCTTGGGTTGAAGTGTTGGCTGTAATGGCATTTCGGCAAAAATCCATACATTGCTCAGCTCTGGTAGCTCTGGCAGTGCCGTCGCTCGTCGTAAGCCGTGGGGAATAGGCTTTTCGCTGAATCCTGTCGTATAATTTGCATATGTTTTGCCACTACTGAGACACTACCTATGCGTCTGAGTGCCTACGAGAGCCTACGAGAGCCTACGAGTGCCTACGAGTGCACGCGTTTTCATTTCTATGGTATCCGTTGGCAACCATTCCCTTCAGACACTCTCACAGATATGTGTTTAATAAATAAATTCTACACTTTTTTCGCGTATAAGATATGCAGCTTTTCATCCCATCTCTAGGGACTCAAAGAGTTTTGACTTTATCTCTCCTTTCCCTCCCTTTCCTCCCTTTCCCTACGTCTCTCTCCCACTCCTCACAACTGCACTCTTCTCCGAACATACTTAGGTAGAGCTCACTCTCGCACAAGTAGAGCACAGGCAGTAAGAAAAAGATGGGGAGTGGGAGAGAGAAACAAAGAAACAATTGAGAGAGAGAGAGAGAGAGAGAGAGAGAGAGAGAGAGAGAGAGAGAGAGAGACTGCCTCAGTACAGAAATAAATGGACGTCTCTCTCTCTCTCTCTCTCTCTCTCTCTCTCTCTCTCTCTCTCTCATCACTAGAACATAGTATCGGAAGTAAGAGGAGAGGGATTCGAGTCTATTGGTGTGTCTATTGGTGTTGAGAGAGTATTACAATTTCGTTCACTCGCTTAGAGAAGAGCTTTTGCTAATACAGTAATACATAGTTTTAGTGCCTATTCCGCCTCAAACCTCATACTTGTTTCGATTATAGCAGCAGATTATGCAATGGTTTAGGTGTTGTGTGTATGTGAAGGCACCGGCACTTTGCAGCAGTAGTGCCAAGTAGTCGACTATAGTATGTCTATGTATTATATTATGGATATTAGGGATAGCATAGCATAACAAATATCGTTCCCTTTTCTGCCGCAAAGTTTGAGTAAATTTTCAGTCGCAGTGCAAACCCTTTGGGAGTCACTGCACAACCATATTATGCATATTTCTGCTGCAGCGCTGCGTCTGATGCTGCCTCTACAGCACCAGCACTACAGCACCAGCACTACTGCCAGTGTCTCTACTGTACGCTCTCTGCGATTCTGCATTCGCTAAGCTTTGGCTTTACGTTCGAACAAAAGCTCTTGACTTGAATTCATCTTAACTTTTATATAAACTCATATTCTCTGGCGATTCAATGCATCTGATGATGGCATTAGAGTGAGCCGGCACTCGATAGCTACATACTGGTGCGCACACTGCTGCACATACTGGTGCACATACTGGTGCACATACTGGTGCTGCGGATCTGTATTGACTTAGACAGCGAATATTGCAAAACTTTTTGCGCCGAAAATTGCAAAACTCTCGGCGAGGACTGCAGTGAAGGCTCGGCTTATATATACAGTTACTCCGAGACTCCCGACGGCTTCGGATTGCTGTAGGGATTCGCTCGCTCTCTCCCACTGCGAAACGCTCTCCCGCTGCTCGCCATTGCTTAGACCGCTTACTGGGTGCTGGCGCTGAGCTGCTCACTGCTGACCACCCGCTGCCCGCCAAACCAACTGATCAATACTGCCATACATTCCCTTTCTCACACACATACACACACATACTGTACACTCGTATAGCCATATAGACAGAGCCATACATTCAAACATATCTCTCTATTCTCTCTATTTTTGTTCGTTGCAGAGGCAGAGGCAGAGGACGACAACTTCATTATCATATTACCAACTTATGGTGATGATCATCTGGCACCGGCAGATCCAGACCCCGATCCTCTCCAACCAGAATCAGGTGATTTATTTAATAACTTAATTTCATATTTCCAACAAAAAGTGCAGTTTTGAGTAAACTTAGCAAAAGTTGAGCTAAACGTCAAAGCGCTTTGGCTTTCAGTTTGTGTGCTCTCTATTAGAATGTATTGAATGTCTAGTTTTGTTGTACTCGTACTCAACATACTATGCGAGCTATGCTTTGCGAAGCAAGTGTTGAATGCTTTCTATTGAATACTTGTGTTCAGTTGTGAGCGAGTGTTGCGAAATGCGGAGATGGGAGAGAGGGAGAGGGAGGGCGGCTTTCACTTTGTACATTGTGCAATTGGTGTGCAATTGCTGTTTTGCTCTTTTTCTCAATTACGTGTCGGTGCGGGAAAGGTAGGCATTGGGTAATGTTGTTCACTATTATGATTATCACTGTTTGCAACTGTACTTCTCGTATAACTAAACCAAAAGTTTAGTCCACTTTAAGCCTCGATATTAAACGAAAGAAAAGAGAATTAGTTTGTGTCGACTCTCCTGAGTATCGGTTACTTCTTACGAGCGATTCCAGTCTTACATATCTTTCGACTCCAAGTCTCTGATGCAAGCAATTGGTAGGACATCGGCAATACCTTTGGGTGCAACTCAGGCGCAGTTCTATTTACCCGAGAGTCTCATTAGACTGTTGCCGAACTGGACGCCTGGGTCTGCACCGACTGATGAGATGGCTTCGAGTCTAGCGTCGAGTCTACACTCGGATCAGCTCTACATAAATATATTGCACTAATAGAAGGCCGTAATTGCTGTCTCTTTCTGTGGCCGACCTTTTATGGCTTCGGCGAACACTCGCTATCTCTCCCTTTCTCTCCCTCTCTCTCCCTTCCTCTCCCTCTCTCTCCCTCTCTCTCCCTCTCTCTCCCTCTCTCTCCCTCTCTCTTCCCTACTCTCTATTGTCCAATCGATGCAAACACTGTTTCGATGAATGAGTCGATACACACATACTCTCAACCGATACTATAAATACAATTAAAGTTCAACATTAAGTTAGACTGCATTGTAGGGCTGGCTATGACTTATAGCGACAACCAATCGGTATATCTATTCATATGCCTATCGCTGGCTATCGATGAGTTGAATCCAAATTTAGTTTTCAATTTTAGCCGTAATTAACGGTCGCATCGATTCCCACGGAGTTAATGCGCTGACTATGTGTGCCCTTCGTATGAGTGACTTGAGTGAGACGTTGGGTGCACTGGATATTGAATGGAAGGCAGGAATGGCTTTGAATGTTATGCATGTTTTACTCATTTTTCTTCGATTTTCCACTTTTTTCGCATTGATATTATGACAGAAAAAGAGGAAATTTTTGAGAAATTGTTTTATCATTTGCAACGATATGACGATCAGAAAAAGTGCATGCTAGTGGCGTAAGCACTGGGTAGGAAAGGCGAGTGATCGCTGCCTAGCATGTAATTTAGGGTCAGTCGTAGGCATTGGTACACTTATAGCGGCCAGTCATGCATGCGGTGCATGTGTTCTCCTTCATTGATCTGAGCCCTCATTCCGAGCCTTGCATTCGAACCGAGAATTAGAATCGAAAGACAATCCAAACCAATGCACAACAGCTTTGGCGAAGATTTCGCTCTTTTTTACGACAATTCATTCAAAAGGGCTATCATTTCGGTTGCGAACGTCTAATGGTTGGGGCCGTAGCTATCGTAGCCATCGATATGCCAATTGCTGAGCACTCGTAGCGAAGCTATTATGAGCTGAACGCACAGTCACACGAATCGGACCGATAGGCAAACACTCGTTCCACTTCCTCTCCAATTATTGCAATTCTTTTCGATCCGAAGTCGACTTTTTGCTCGATTTCGATATATTTTTGTCCGAATATGAGTGACCCGGAACTGAAACCAATATTTAATATCTCGCCATTCAGATGAGGAGTATCATGTTTAATTTTAATCACAAACAGAGCCCATCTAATAATAATCTGTGTGCACATGAGTGCAGAGGAATGGGCCGAGAAGTAGATGACTGATCCGTTCTATTCAATGCCATCGAAGCGGAGGCCTTCGAACGCACCGAACGCTCGATTTCATTCACTGAATGTCGCTCTTCTTGTTCGCCCCAGAGTTCGGCCAATTGCTGGCATCCAAGTGCCGCTTCCACTCATTCTCCTCATTCTCCTCATTCTCGTGCACCTGAATGGCTGAATGGGAGGGCATGTAAGGGCTCGGCTGTGCGTTTCCGGTTGTTTCGACTTTCGGTCGACTTTAACCCCATATAATAGGCGACAACTTTTTTCTCGTTAATGAGTTTTAATTATTTTAGGCTTTTGTTTGTTATTTGTTTTGATACCTAAGCGTATATTTACGCCAAAAATGGTTTGTCTTTTAATACAAGCATTTGGTTATGTAGTGGTTGTGTGCGTGCAGTGGATATGGACTGACAGTCGCGAAGACACGACAACACAGTTTTGGTTCGAATTAACAATACAATAGCGGCTGTAATGGCAGCACAAACTGCTCACTGCAACAGGTCTTTAAACTTTGTTGGCATTAGTGCTTCTCCTCCTTGTGCTGCTGTTAGGGTTCTCTGTCTCAGGCGTTAGTGTCATCTTCTTGACACGCATTGACACGCATCCCATGACACGCACACCAGCGCATCAGCACATCACCACCACTGCTGCCGTACACATACACACACATACACACACATACAGACACATACACACACACACACACACAGCAGCGATACGGCAATACACAGTTCACAGTTGCGACAAACGAAAATAGCATGTACATTTAGAACAGCATAGCTGAGCGCATCTACTGTGGCATTGCATGTCTTAGCTTCGAGTGCTTCTCCTCTTCCCATCTCTGCCTGCATTCACGCTTTACGTCGACTTTATTACTCGTAATGGATAAGAGATGCGGACAATAATAACTCGATTTAGATTAGAGTCTTAACTCATTCTTAAATGGTTTGTCGAATGCGACGGTTGGCCGTAATTACCCCAATAGCTATGCGCTCGTCGTTGTAGTGAGAGGTCATATAAGAGAGGCTCGTGAGCAGGGATGGGCACACCGTAGCTGAGGCTGTAGTCGTCAATCGCGAATTGCTTTAATAAAACAGTGTATATCTGTCTCGAGCGCCGGTACTCTACGATATCAGTGTTGCGAATCTCATATAATCACAGGAAACCAATATTTTTGATAAGTGCGCTTCAAATGCCATTTTGGCACAAGGCTTCGGCACAAGGCTTCGGCACAAGGCCTCGGCACAGGACAGTTGCTGCACCCAAGCGCTCAATTGATATCTTTTGCAATTGGCATCGCTAGCCCCGGGCCCTACCATTTGGTGCTCTGTCTTCTGCCTACAACTCCAACACATTTTATGGCGTTTTTGGCATTTTGTGCGACCCTTAGAGGCCAGAGCCGAGAGGACTGTCTTTTTAGTTGTTTTCAACAAAAAGTTTTTTCTGATTTCAAATTTAGTGTAGATTTAGTGCAAATGCCTGTCGAGAGTCGAGTAGAGAGTTGTTGTGAATCGAAGCAAAATAATTGTCGACAAAAAGTAAAATATTTGTCGAAATGACTATTTTGTTGACTGTTTCGCTCAACTTATGTCTGATTCGTGTCGTTCGCAGTATTGCGTCGATTGGATGGCATTGACTATATTTGGCCGAAATGGCAATCAGTGAATGACTGCTCTCTTTCTGCCTCTCATTCATTGTTATTCATAGGTTTTCTCGTCGAATGGCTTTCCTCTCATTCCTCTCATTCCTCTCATTGCACTCATTATTAGCGCAAACCGTTTCGAACTATCTGTTTGTAAATTGAGCCGAACTGACGAACCGCCGATTCCGCACAACTGCTATAAACAAACGCTGTTTGACCTTTGATTGAGACCTGACGGGTGGTATGTGTGGTCACTCGTATGGCGTATATGCGCTGCTCTGCGATGGCCGGCAAAGGCTTCGTTAGTAATGAGCAGAATGTATGCTTGTGTTGGTGTCTGTTAGTGTGTGTTGGTGTGAGTCTAGGCAGGAATGATGGGTTGATTGAGTTGGGGCTCAATGACACTGCTCTGCAATCGACACTCATTGACATTATTGGAAAGAGTGTCCGCTTTTTGGATCAAACCGTGCATTCGGTCAGCGATCAGATGCACGCAAACGAGTCGAACGATTCGCTGCATTGCTTCAGGCATTCAGTAGGCATTGCGTTCGGCTCTCACTCGGCGCGAGTCGGGCATTGAGTTGGGCTTTAATTAAATTGGATTTGTGCCCAACACAGGCGTTCAGTGTTGGCAGAGTAGGCAGTGTTGGCAGTAGAGTGCGATAAAGGCTTCGAATGAGATGGTCGTGAAGATGGGGTTCGTTGATGTCCAGGTGTTGTTACCAGTTATTGTGTTCTCTTCTCTCCTCTTCTCTCTATTTTGACTTCACTTTTCTCTATTGTATTCAATGCTAACTCTATTCTCTGCGATGTGTTTGGTGTGCATCGAGAGCACAGGCAGAGCAGAGGCAGCGCACAGTGAGAGCACAGGCAACTCGTGTACCGCACCCACAATCCAGTGTCAATCACAGTTGACTTCGAGCCACAGATTGAGATATTTAGTCGATTCGAGAGCATAGGAGAAGCGAACGGAGCAGAGGAGTAGAGCCCAAGCGAACAGAATAGGAGAGCGATAGTCGAGTGCAGTATAGCAATGGGATGGCCGGTAGGGTTTGCTCGGGGAGATGGGGAGAGGCATTGGGGCAGTGCTGGGGTCAGGCATTTCGAGTCGACGATTGTTTGAGAGCTTAGGTTAGGGCCATCCGAAGCCATTAGACACGACGAGCACATGTATGTACACTACTCTGTGTGCGGAGTGTAGTGTATGTCTAGTGAAGAGTGCATTCGCTAACTAATGAACGAACGATCAGAAGCTTTAGAATAAACTGTTCCACAGATTGAGTCAAATGCTGGCGATATTCCAAAGCTAAGGGTCACTACCGCTCCACCACTTCTCAAGTCGTTCGCTCTCCTCCCTAGCGATAGGCAGACCCCCACCGCCTCCTTGCGCTCGCACTGACCCAACTGTACGAAACCATAACTGCGCTAAACCTGAGCTACGACTGGGTTGGGCTATCCCTCAGTCCCGCTAACGTCTAATAGAGTGAGTCTTTACGCTATCTTCTCAAACAAGTCCAACACATAGTCAAGTGTGGATATGTCTCGTGCGCTCAAGACTCCGCTCAAGTCTCAGCTCAAGTAGTTTTGTTTCCATACCATTCGCGCAATAGTTTTATTGCTTCAGAACTCTTCACTCAAAGCAAGTCTTCGAATACGAAAACTTTGTTTTCAATGAGTTTTCGTACAAAAAGTTTTCGAAGAGTTCTCTGTTTTTTGTTTTAAACTTAAATTTAGTTACTTTTTACTAATGATATCCTATTTTATAAAATAATTTTTAATTAAAAAGTTATTTAAAGTCTTATAAAAATTGTTTGATTTCTATACGAAATGAAGTCTCAGTTTTCGAAACCTCAAAGTTTGTTGAAATTTTAATTCTGTTAACAAAACTGTAGTTCAAAACTGTTTTGTTAGAAGAGTATAGTTTAGAGCGAATTGTTTGCATTAATACCGAATGTGTTGTGTATTGGCCGACAGGGATGACCACTCCGTGCAGTCCAAGCGAGACGACGGCGTCGAGTGAGACCACCTCGTCGTCGAGTGTCGATGACTTACAAATCTCGTATACGATTGGTGTGACTGAGGGAACGCCATATCCGTGCACTTTCTGTGATAAAGCATTTCCAAGACTGTCGTATCTGAAACGGCACGAACAGGTATGTCCGCACATGTACTCTAATTAAGACTAAATTAATCTAAACCTCAAACCCATTCGAAACGCATTCGCATTGTATTGAGTCGTATATCGCGATCACTGCATATGAATGAGAATTTCATTCATATATTTGCATCTGTCCTCTCATTGCCTGTGCCCTGCGCTCCAGTATGTGTGCTGTAGGCCCACTCTCGCACTCAGAGCCCAATTTAGAAGAGCCGAAACGGTTGCCTCACCTACAGAACGCGAAACTCTAGGGATGGTAAGACCCATCTGTCCCCACCCGTTGCGACACTGTCTCCCGAGTGATAGCATACTCTTCGAAAGGCCTACTCTTATCTCCATTCGAAAGATATTAAGCTTTTCTGCTCTCATGCCCACAGCTATGCCTCTATGCCTAACAGGCCTACAGG
Organism: Metabelba pulverosa; assembly: GCA_034697605.1. Lineage (NCBI taxonomy): Eukaryota > Metazoa > Arthropoda > Arachnida > Sarcoptiformes > Damaeidae > Metabelba > Metabelba pulverosa. The sequence continues at coordinate 40,050 of JAQIXC010000084.1, forward strand.
CCTCGCACCCCAGACCCACACCAATGAAGACCAGAGCGCTGGCGAAGTAAAGATGTAAAATGTCTTTATTAAGCTGGTGCTGGTGCTAGTGCTGGTGGTAGTGCTGGTGCTGGTGGTGGTGGCGGTCCACCTGTCTCGCTCGCAGGCATATCACTATTGAACACTAACTCTACGAACATTAACTCGAGTGAACCCTCTTCTCTGCCGTTCCCTCTGTAAGCCAGAGCCCAATTGTGAGCACTGAGAGCTTCACCCAACGCAGGGTATGTACGCCCGGCGTCCTTGGATGGGAACAGTGGTCATCAATAGGGAACACAGGTATAGCTGTATAGCTGTAGACATGTATAGCCGTATAGCTATAGCTGTGTTCGAGATTAAGAAATCAAGCGAAGAGAGCGCCTAATGAACTTGAAAGTGAAGGGGAGACACGACCACAGTATCCCTCACCTCTCTCTTCCTCTCCTCTCCCTCCCTCTCCCTCTCTATGCCCTCTCAGCCTCTGCTGTCTGTTCTTCGCTATTGACTGACGAGAACAGAGATTGAGAGGAATGAGAGGCACAGCAGAAGAGCATTCGCTGCAGCGCCAAACGAATGGGGGAAACGGCTGTGGAAGACCACCCAAATCACCTGCAATTATACCTGAGGCAGGCCGGGCAGGCCAGGCAGGTTGGGTGCCTCTACCACTACCACCCGCTGTGTTTCCGATTAAAGGCAGTAAATATAGGGCAGAGGGAGAAGCGAATAGAAAATTACTAGAATTGAGCCCAACGTCAATGTCTCAATACTACGAGAATGCAGTGCCGGCGCTCCGGTGCGCCTCTGCCAGTGCTGCAGTGCCAGAGCTGTAGTGCCAGAGCTGTAGTGCCAGAGCTGTAGTGGCAGAGCTGTAGTGCTGTCTTAATTATCTGCTGCCAAACTCCCAAAACTAAATTTTAGACATCGCTCAGAGATCTCTATTACTGCACAAAAAGCATTTCAGTTCCCAATCGTTTCGACGTTAAAGCACTTCTCAAACCTGAGCTCCAATCGAATGCACGGCTCCTCTCCTCTCCTCTCCTCTCCCTCTCTCCGTCTCTCCCGGCTCTCTAATAGACACTCATATCTAATATCTTTATTTACGGCTCTTATATGTTTAGTGCGTTTACGGGTTTTTGTATGTTTAGAATGTTTTAGTGGTTTTGTAGTTCATCTTTGGCTCCATTTGTGCACAGATACACTCCGACCAAATGCCCTTCCGCTGTGATTATTGTCAACGACTCTTCAAACACAAGCGGAGTCGTGACCGTCACGTCAAGCTTCACACAGGTATGCGGCTATTGCTCCAACACTTCGCCACTATTTGCGCAAATCAGCCAAACATTTCACTCACGAGTCGTTGCGATCATTAGATTATTAAATCTTTCGCTACTTTTCCGAAACTGATTCCTCTTTTAAGCCAACTTTGACTCTAATAGTCAGCTCTTTATTAGACAACTCTCTATCGATACTCTATATACTCTATACAGTGTACTGTAGAACGCAATGACTGAGCGATTGAATTAAACTTAAAAACTTAATTGAAAACTGAGCGCAAAAATCGGTTCAAATGTCGGCTCAAAAGCTATTCATTGAGTAATTGCGCGAAAAGTGATTGAAAACGTGTTCTTCTCCTCAATTGCATTGTCTTCGCACTGATGTACTGAACGGACGGACAGGCGATAAGCGCTATCGATGCTGTCATTGCGAGTCTGCCTTCTCTCGCAGCGATCACTTGAAGATTCATATGAAAACTCACGACCAGATGAAGCCATTCCAGTGCGCCGTTTGCAACAGAGGCTACAATACAGCTGCAGGTAAGCAGACATCGCTACACGAGAACCGCTCGAACCGCTCGAAACAGCCATTCCTATGAATTATAGTGAATAGAAATTCCTTTTATTTTCTCCTAATCTCTCGCTTACGCACAGATAGGCATTCCGTGGGGCAGACAGTGCGGGCATTAGTGCTCGTCTTGAGTACGAGATTTTGTTTTCGAATTTTCATAAATTATGTAATTATTTCTCACTTTTTAGTTTAGAATGTAATAATAATAGGAGCATGATAGAAAACTAACATGTATTTATAATATTATAAACAGTTGTAATTAATTTTTGTATATAATGAACAATTGATAATTAAAATGATTTAGCTACATGTAGAAATTAGCAAGATTAATCATTTTAAATTTGTCGGTTAAATGAGAAATGCATCTTTAAGTAGACATTTAGCAATGTTTTATCATTATTACCCTGGTTTATTTTATAGCAAAAGGGACTGTCGAGTTTTAGACTGTATAAAAATAGTTGAAATAGCAATTGAAGCAAAATTAAGGCCTTTTTGAGTGAATGATATTAAAAGCATTTTCGCTATTCATTGCTTTCCATAGCTCTTACATCTCATATGCAAAACCACAAACGAAATAACAGTATTAATAATCACAGCAATGGTAACAATGGAAGTGTTAGTAACGACAATAAAAATACTGCTTTAAGTACAACAAACTCATTGAGACACGAAAGCCGCGGCGAGACTACCGCTCCTCATAAGGTAAGAGCGCTTACACTTAGATGTAATTATTTGAAGAAATATTAAATGTCTTATGTCTTGCGTTTTGCTTCGCGTCTACCGTTCAGACCATAATTGCTTAGACTTTGTATTGTTTTTTCAAACATTTATGAAATATATATAATTAAACGGAAGATATTTTATCAAGATGTTTGCGAGCTTGTTTAGAATTAAACAATGTAATATCTAATTGATTAACTGTGAGATTAGCGCTTTATTAAGTAAGCAAAGCTAAGTAGGCCTACTGTTAGGCTACTGTAGTCTGGGCTTATTTTTTGTCTAAACTGTAATTACGGTTAGGATTCGAAGGACTGGTAGTAATGGTAGGAATGCCTGCACTGAGCGCTCATGTGATGCGAATGCACTGACGACTGACTGACGCTCTCGTTGTCTGTAATCCAAACAAAGGTGTCGTCGGAAGCGGCGAACAGAAGGAGTTCGAGTCCTCCGACTGCGAGCAGCGAAGGCCTGCAGTCGTCGCCAGCGCCGGCACAGCAGACGTGCGGCTTCTGTGGCGTCAAGTGTGCGTCACTCGAGACACACATCAGACAAACGCATTTACATCACCTCCTCTTCGCCGGTCTTCTGCAGAACTCCTTCTGCCAGAGCACAGGTCTGCCGAACTGGCCGTCACTGATGCCGCCGCCGCCCATCCCAGCCCTCACACCCGTCACCGACTTAATGCAATTGCATTCGAGTCTTCCGAACGGCTCGACATCACCGCCGTCTCCAAAGAAGGCGAAAGTAAGCAAATCGTCGGTAATAGCGGCGCCGACACCGACTACTCCTCCACTTCCCACTCCTCTGCCACTGCTGTGCAATCAGTGCTCTCACCAGCCGTTCCCCGACTTCGAGTCGTTCCGCATTCACCTCAAGTCGCACCTAATAGCGGCCCAACAGCAGCACCAGAACCAGGCGCTGTCGGCCCTCTCGCCCCTCTCCCTGCACTCGGCCCAGTGCTCGGCCCAGTGTCCCCATTGCGGCCAAACCATACAATCGGACTTCGAGAGCCATCTCCTCAACTGTCATATGGGAACTGTGACCACAAACTACGGGTGCGAGCACTGCAAGAAGATGTTCGACCTGCCCGACCTGCTGCAGAAGCACCTGATGGACATCCACGCGCACCACCTCTACCAGTGCGCGCTCTGTCGCGATATGTTCGACAGCAAAGTCTCAATTCAAGTGCACTTTGCGGTCAAACACAGCAATGAATGCAAACTATTTAAGTGTAATATTTGCGGCGACTTCTGGAACAACGAACACGACTTCAAACTGCACGTCAAGATCGCGCACTTCCAGCCCAACGCACACCTCTCGCCCGCTCAGCCACAACTGGCCGCTGCGTTCCCGCACTTCGGCGCGAAGGCCTACTATCGCTGCAAATACTGTTCGGAAGAGTTCAATATCGAGTACCTCTTGGAACGGCATATAGAGATCGAACACTCGAGTCGACAGAAAATGGCGAAAAGCTATGGCCAGAACAGCGAGAAGTCGGCGAACGGCAGTCACAACAGCGCCAAACAGCCGAAGCGCGCCTTCGATGCTCTCAAATGCGAGTTGTGTTCAATGAATGCATTCAAAAGCGTTTCCGAATTGGAGACACACCTGAAGAGTGAACACAAATGCAATTCCAGTGCCAATAGTATTGCTATTAACCGAACGAACAATAAATGCAATATTTGTGACGAACTGTTTGCGTCGATCAGCGAATTGGCCGAACATAAGCTGAAGAGGCACTGCATCTTCGGTGCGGCGCAGAGTCTCCAGTGCCTGCACTGTCACGCGAAGATCCACAGCAAAGACGACTATATGAAGCACTTCGTCGAACACAACAACATCGCCAACTCGACCGACCCGTCGGGTCTGAACGCGTTGTTTCCGATCGCTTGTGTCGTATGTAAGCAGACATTGATGACTGAACTGGAGATCGATTTGCACGCGAGCTATCACTGCGACAAACCCACGAACGCCAACCCCAGTCCCACTGCCGTTCCCACCAACGCAGTGACCCCTTCCGCGCATTCGGTGCGCGTCCGGGACGTGATTAGTCCCGTAGTGTCCGAATCGAAACTGAATTCCATTAAAAGCGAACCCGACGTGAGTCTCAAGAGTCCGGACAAGAGTATAGTTTCGCCAAAAGCCGAGATCTCGAGCATTGAATCGGCGGACGACATGACTGTGACCAACAAGAGGTACCAATGCATCAAATGCCAGGAGTCGTTCCGGAGTGAGGCCGAGATCAAAGAGCACGTCCACCAGCACATGATGAACGAGGGCTCGATTGAGTGCAAACTGTGCGACAAGGAGTTCGACAGTCCGGCCAAACTACAGGCGCACCTCATCGAACACAACTTCAACGGCGGCAACGAATATAAGTGCCATTTATGCAAAAGCACGTTCTCGGCCTCTCAACAGCTCCGCACCCATATGTTCGACGACCACCTCAACGATCGGCCCTATTCTTGCAGCCAATGCGCGCAGAAGTTCTGGTTTCCCACCGAACTCGACAACCACTCGATGGTCGAGCACCAGGAGAGCGACGCCGACATCGACTGCGACAACTGCTCGGAGGCGTCGAACGCGTCGCTCGGCAGCGATGGCGACGGCTATAAGTGCTCGGAATGCGGGCGAGAATTCCCATCGGAATCGCGACTCGAATTGCATCTGAAGTCATGTCGTGAGCGCTCCGACACTCAGCGCGAAAGGCATACCATTAATGAGAAGCGATTTCGTTGTAATGTTTGCGGCAAAAGGTTTGCGCGCAAAGAGAGCCACAAATTGCATTACAAATCTCATCACTGACTACCAGTGCAGCTCTACCAGCTCCAACACCACCACCACTACCACCACTACCCAACACTCTTACCACCACTACTACGAAATCCCATTTCTCTGCCATTACCTCCTCTAACATGAAAGTGATATAAAGTTTTGCACAAAAATTATTGATTAACTTATAGTATATACGAGTTAGTGATTCGCAAGCATTTCACTCACCATTAGACAAATTACCGGATTTGACATTAAAATCATATTTCTGTTACCAATTACCACCGATCAGATTCGCACCTTTTCTACACTGTATAAACATCTCTTCGCCACTAATTTATTCCTAAACCAAGATTCCTATTTATATGTAAATACATTTCAAATTTTTATTTCAACACAAAAACTAAATATAATATAATATAATAATAATGTATTACTATTTGTTAAAACATTTTGTATTATAAATATTTGCTTAATCTTTAAATGAATGGCATTTAATGTTTCTAAACATTCGAATGAATCAAAAATTTTATTATAAATCATACGTTTATTTACATTTAAAGTTAATTTGAATTGAATAAAGATAATTAATACTATAATTCTGCTTGCTATTTTATTTTAATCTAACATCAAGTTTTATGCTTTGGCTTATCATTGAGTCAAACCGTGTTTTTTGAACTGAAAGTAAAAAATTTAATAATAACTCGAATTAAATATAATTTACCTAAACCTGCGAATCGTTTAAACACTTTTACGATATATACAGTATATATATAAACCACAAAATACACAGTAATATAATTTCTTAAACGGAGATTATGCTGAGATTATAAACGCAGCTGAATAAATTTATCTTGCTCAAAAGATAAGGAAATATTTGGAGACGCAGTTGTGGAGTACTATAAAAGTTTTTATGTCTTCAACAGAATTCTATACAATTTGTTTGAAAAGATAAGAAAAATTCGAACTTTTATTTCACTGAAACTCATTTGATATTAAAGTTGAATTGAAATAACAGTTTTATAATTTTATTTGTTTTTACATTTTAATGGGTTTTTAGATTAAAAATGATTAATAACTATATTTTTTCTAATTTGAATAAAATTTTGTTTTAAATCTACATAAATAAAAATAATAATATGCTTAATTTTGATTAAATTATAATAAATATTTTATCCTGTATATAAACTTTAGCTTATTTTTTATATCACAATTGCTATTAATCTGTTTATGGATTAATTATATAAACAAATTTATTATTACTTAAATTTAAAGAGATTTTAACTGATTTATAGCTCAAAAATTATTTGCATGGTAACATTTATTACAAAAGTTTAACAAAATATCTTAAATACTGTCTACATCTTAGATGCAGTTATTTATTTGAACAATTGTTTTTGTTAACAATTTTATTAAATTTAAATCTTTAGTTTAAATTTCGAGATTAAAACACTTAACAGATTTAGGTATATGTTATACATCTGTAAATTATATCTTATAAATAAAAATGACAATTAATTATGCATGAGTAAAAATAGTATTTAAATGATTAAATGACTAAGGGTATATTAAAAGTATGTTGTATTAATAATTTCACAAAATATAAACATTTTTGTAATTAAAAATGCTTGGATAGTTTATAATTATTGTTTTAATGAGTAAATAACAATTAAATTTTAACATGATATTTAATATCTATATAATATAATATTAATTTATATTTATATTCATATAAAATAGTTTTAATATTAATCAGTTGTGAAATAATTAGAATCTATTATAACATGTACAATTTTTAGTTTATAATACTTGTAAAAACAATATTCTGTAAGTCTTGCACTAATTCTAATATTACTAAATCATATCATATTCTCTATCATATCGTCAGTTCTTCTACAAGTATACAGAAAAGGGACACAAAAGTCAATGACGTTATTGATGTTGTAGTGTATGTGCGAACAGAAGACCAAAACATCAAAACATGTTTTTTGAATTGATTTTAATTTATTTGATTTTATCGTTAATTGTGTTTAAATTTGGCAAAAAATTGAGCCAAACTGGTAGTGAAAAGAGTGGAGAGAATGTGCTGATAGTGAGCGCACATCCAGACGACGAGACAATGTTCTTCGGACCGACTCTTATGGCGGAGAAGGCGAACGCGAACCGCGTTTTCCTCTTATGCCTATCGAACGGCAATTTCTACGGAATCGGTCGACAAAGAGCTGAAGAGTTGAAGCAATGCTGTCGAGTGCTCGACATCGACGGCCTGGAAGTGGTTGACGACAAGCGACTGGAGGACAGCGCAGACGTCTGGTGGGATGAGTCGGTTGTCGCCCAATATATCACCGCTTGTGTCGACAAACACCGCATCGATCGGGTCGTCAGTTTCGACGACTACGGCATCAGTGGTCACAGCAATCATCGGGTGATTTACCGAACGCTCGTCGGCCTGTCGTCAGTGCGAACCGATGTCCGCATCTATTGCTTGCAATCGATATCTCTGTTCCGAAAGTATTTGTCTTTATTTGAGTTTCCAATCACTCTATTGTTGAGTCGATTCGAACCGAATTCTCAGTTATATATCAATTCAGTCGCCGATTATCGCCGGCTATTGACGGCTCTCCGCAAACACGAGACCCAAATGCTATGGTTTCGGCGCTTGTATTGCATTGCCTCGAGATTTATGTTTATTAATGATTTGCACCCAATCTAGTCGTCTCTTCCAGAGCTTCCCTCTCTTCGACTATTCATTTCGATTCGAGTTCTCATTAATTCTATATTTTTATGTTTTCCCCCATTTCTGTCACTATTTTATTAAATCTAATTTAATCGCAATTTTGTTTGAGTTTTAATTCACTGATTATTTCTATAAGCGATACCTTATTTGAATATCTCTTCATTCGTCGAAACTTTAGACTCTAATCAAGAATTTATGTGAATTTATATTCACAATAATTACCAAACGATTAAAATGCTTTAAATTAATAAACATGTTATACAATGGCAAACAAAAACCATTTGTTGCGATGTTTTTACATAACTTTCAAACCGAATCAAAGCAATTATAACGAGTTAGTAGCAAGTTTATTTTTTAATATATACCAGTTTTTATAAGCTAGTCAATAAAATAACCAAGTTAAAGTCAGTATAATCCATAATACGAGTGCACAGTTTTTTATGAGATGAAAAAATATCATGGTTATAATTTTACAAGTCATATTAACCATGATACTTTATTTACAAATTGTTAGCATTTTTACAGCTTAACAATTAAAGTGAGAAACCAATCAAATTGTTTATATTTTTACAAATATTTGATGTCGAGTACAAAAAGCAACATATTTTAAACATGATACAAACATGTCTATGAACAAGATATTTTGCACAAATAACTATATTTTGTATTTTTAAGATTGTGATAAGATAAAATGTTGAATAAATTAAAAATGAGTAGATTCTATGTTTAATTTTGAAAAGTGAATGCATGTAAAGTTATTTCGTTTAGATATTTATAACTATTATATTAAATGCAATTTTGTTAATGACTTGTAATGTATATAAAATGGTCTAATTTTTATGCAGACGACACATAACTTGATTGTTCCGATCATTTCTAAACATCGGAATAGTTAAGAAAGGAGAAAAGTTGCATTATGCTTAAGTTGCATTAACATGCAATAGTTGTTTTGCATTGGCAGCATGCTTATTTAATTTAGAAGACTACTCCGCAACTTATTCTCTAGCAGTGATGAGAAGTGGTTTTAATTTGAGTGCGTTTTGCAAAAATTGATTTATTTTTAGGTAATTTCGATCACTTTTTAGGACTCAAACCAATGTTTGGCGATAAGTGGTGGCAATCGTTTCGCACACTTCTCACTAATATATTTGATTTTTAATATTGGGAGAGAGAGAGAGAGAGAGAGAGAGAGAGAGAGAGAGAGAGAGAGACTGAATGCGTGTGAATGTGAGGTAAGAAGTTTGGGCTGAAATGCAGTGAACATTAGTATTGATCGAACATTGTTTGGCAAATGGTGTGGATATCAGAGCAGAGCACAGGAGCAGAGGAGAGGCATCACTAGCGCATCGACTAACTGAATGCGGACCGCATTCATACAACTCTCGAGAGGACGGGTCGTCACTATCTATCCGTACATTCCTTTTGCGTTACTTTTAAAGTCTAGATCTTCGGAGACGACGAACGCGAATGAGAAGAACAGTCTCTCATGTATTGACGAAATGCATAATTCAGACGCATCTCTAAACCTACTCTACATTTGACTGCCAGTGCCTAACACTGCTATCACTGCCACTTTACTAGACTACCGCTGCTGCTGATGCTCTGCTCCTATTTGCACCTATACTCTCGCAGATAATTATTCCGCGAATGATATTATTTGAGTAATTTGTGCCATTTTTAGTTCATTTTTATTATCTTTACTCAATTTACAAACATTTATTCTTCAAAACAATATCCTTGTATTCAATAAAATTTATTTCATATATTTTAAAATTATATTCTATACTTGTTTTTAACTTTATGTGTAATTTTTTAATAAAAATTAATTTTATTAAAAGTATTACTTTTAAGTTTGATATATTGTGCATGATAAATTAGGATCTTATTGAATAGCGGCGACACATTTAGCAGCATTAAAATTGATTCATTAAATTACAATGAATCAAGTTTTGCATTGAATTCGCTTTTTGTTATTTGACTCAAAAGCAGTTATTTTAATTGTTTTCACAGTATAAAAATAGCATTGTACAATTTAATTGAAATGCAAATTCTTATTTAGAGATAAAAATGTTCATTGCAGTTTTTGATCTAGCGAATCGTATCCCATGTAGATTTTCACTAAAAATTGTCCAGTGCATCTTAGAAATGAGAGAAAATTTAACTTGCTAAAAACACTTTATACATGGGATACGTGATTCTCATCGACGTTAAGCATCAAATTATCAATGTAGTTTAATATAATATAATATAATATAACAATTTGCACTTTTACTAACTGCTTATCCCAGCATGATACATTAGCGGTCGGCTTACACAGGATCAGGTTAAAAAATGACGGCTTATTATCCCAACATATAATCAATGTATTAAATCGATGTCGCAATGCATAGGCATATGTAACACAAAAATCTCAATTTTCTGCCATTTAATTGGTTTCGGAGAACAGTCTCGAAATGCAAACAATTGCTTCAAATCCAGTCTCGACTGGAATTTCAGACATCGTTTCGATTGAATCGAAAGCAAAAGTTTTAAATAGTTTGCAATTGAATGCAAAAGCAGTAAAAGGGTTGTCGTCGTCGAGCTATCGGCGCCGAAATGTTTCCGTTCCAGGGATTAGTGAAATTCATACGAATCCGAACCTATTATATCGATGAGAGTGTGTTTCGGATGCACTGTCTCTACACCTCTTCCATACTTCTCCTCTTCTTTACGATCATAACCACCAAATCACTGGTCGGCGAACCCATCGATTGCGACACTAATCGCGATTCCGTCAAAGCCTCGGTTCTCAACACTTACTGCTATACCCACTACACCTACACCGTCACCGACGGCTACAACAAGAGGGTTGGCCTCAACGCCGCCGCTCCCGGCGTTCACGACGGCACACATATCCGCCGACACGACTACTACCAATGGGTTTGGGTTATGTTTTTCCTACAGGCGCTCGCCTTCTACGCTCCCCGTTGGGTGTGGAAGGGCTGGGAGGGTCGCCTCATCAACAAGGTGCTATCTGGCTCCGAACTCGAAGACTACCATGGTGACTGTGAGCTAGGTGGTGAGCTAGGTGACGAGAAGGTGGACACTGTGCAGGACAAGGCACAGGAGAAGGTGAAGGCCATCGCTAACTATCTGCTCAAACACCGACACCGAGTCGAGTCGTACGGCCGGAAGTACCTGTGCGCGATGGCCATGGCTGTGGTGAATGTGTTGGCGCAGATGGCGCTCATCAACTACCTCTTCAAAGGCGAGTTCTACGCCTACGGACTCGACTTATTCGACGTAATCACTACCGAACCCGAGTCGAGGGACGACGCGCTCATCAAAGTTAGGCCACTCTCTCACCCCT
>JAQIXC010000085.1:0-51452 GCA_034697605.1 Metabelba pulverosa
ATAAAATAAATATTATACAGTATATTAACTGAATTAAACAGGATTGATTCATTTAATTGCAAGAGATAATGTACAAAAAACTAAATAAAAATTTTAAAATAAGTGTTGATTTCAAAATATTTAGTTACAAATAAAAATAATTTATTATATATTTTATTAATAAAATACGTATAATTTTAATTATTCTATTCAAAGTAAAGTAAACCCTATTATACTATACTGTATATTTTTCAAATCTGATTTACAATGAATAGGAATCATCGCATTTGTGTGGCTATTGCTGTGGACAGTGATGATTAGGAGTGAACCGAAAGCGCATCCATGGATCTCGAAGACCGAATTGAGTTATATTGAGTGCAATATCTCGGCGAACAAAGCCGGCGGACAAACGAAAGCGCCGTTTCCATGGCTGAGCGTATTCTCATCGATGCCCGTCATAGCCATGACTGTTGTCAAGTTTACTGTCAACTGGAATAACATACTCTTCTTTCTCAAACTGCCTTCCTACTTGCAGAAAGTGCTCAAATACCCAGTTGATCAAGTACAATTTTAGCCACTAAACTCTATTTCTATATGAACAAGCTAACTTTAATCAACTAGATTGGAATAATTGGCTCGATAATTTACGCTGTACTTAGTCTCAGGTAGCTTTTAATAAGCTATATCAATCTATTCAATAATAATTTTAATATTAAAATAATTTCTATCTTGTTGAATTTACAGTTTATTTTTAAGCGGTTTTATCGCCGATATTCTGGTTCAGCGAAAAATTCTCGACAAAACGCTGATTCGAAAAATATTCGAAACAATTGGTATTGAATTGAATTGATTTGTTTTGAAATGTTTAGTTAAAAACCCTTTCAATTGTTTTGTCACAAACACAGCGACAATCGGCTCATCCATATGTTTGGCGGCCATACCATTGGCCGAATGCAACAAAACACTAGTCATTGCATTACTTATTATTGTAATTAATTCATGCCAAGTTTTATCAGTTAATTATTCTGTCTAAACAAATATTGATAATTTGTGCAAGGGCATGTTTTTATTCGGATTGCAAGCTGGCGGAGACATTGCTGTCGTTGCAGGTATTATGCTAATTTTTTAACCTTTAAAAATCTAATAAAATATTTTTGCAACTTGTACTTGTAAGTAATATCATTTATCAATATAGTAAATAATATATACAAGTTAGCTAACACTGAATATAATTTGATATTTATTTTAAACTGCTAAAATATTAACTTTAAACGGATATTTATACATAGCTTTACTAAGATTATTTTTACAAGTTTTGTTGTGTTAAATTTACATTTTTAGATTTTCATTCATTGTTTAAATAACTAGTTACTTATAAGTTAAATAGCGAAATAACGAATGTAGATAGTTTAATACAAATAAGCGTGATAAAATTATAAATTGAGTTTGAATTGTGTCGCACAGATATGACGAACAAATACGCAGCGACAGTGTTCGCGTTGGCCAACACCGTCGCCATGACCTGCGGTTTTATAACACCGCTGGTGATTGGGTGGATAGTGAAGGCGAGCGACCAACCCCGGCGTCAGTGGGGGTATGTGTTCTACCTGTCGGCGGCGCTCAACGTGTTCGGCGCTCTCGTCTTCATTGTGTTCGGTTCGGCCCAACAGCAGCATTGGGACAAAGACCGCGACCGGACCACCGAACCCGATGTCAGCCAATTATGACTGTTTAAGCATGTTGCTTTATTTTCACTGCTATTATTTCAAATATACTGTATATTTTTCAGGCATGTACATGTTTACCATTGTGTGGCAAGTAATAAATTAACACAGTTAATAAATAAAAGTATAACGTATACTTTTCTAATAAAAACCAAGCTTAAATAACCTGAAAGTTTTGATCTATTTTTGAATATTCAATTTGGTTCAATTTAACAAGTTTCATATGAATACCTTATATCATTCATATGTTTGATTGATTTTTATTAAATAAAAATATTTTTGCTGAAATGATGGTACATGATAAAATTGATTTTCTTCGAATATATATGTATTTATTAAGTATCTGTTATCTCAAATCTAATCAAGTTAAATAACAGGCTAGTTTTTAAAGAAAAACTGCGAGCAAACAACAGTGTGCTTTTAGCCGACAAGCTGTCAACACATATCTGCATGTTAAGTTGAGTATTAAATAATAACAGTGTGAAAAGTATAACCCTACTCTTCACGTCAATACGCTGTCAACGTAGGCCCTAATCACAGTGTAAATAGTGTTTCGAGAGTTCATACACTTCTGTCGGTTTGCATAAAAGTTTTGTTTGAATACAAATACGACGTTTGGCGATGAATCGATCGCTTCTACTCTACAAAATTGTGCAGTGTACAAAAGGAAGGTACTAAATATTTTCAACGAAAAAAAAAGAGCTCAAACTTGAACGTGGCTAACTTACGCACATAGATGGCTCTAATTTTACTGTCTGCTCGCAATATTTAGCAAACTCTATAAGTATACTATGTATAAATATGCAACTTAAAGGTATTTTGCAAATATCTTGCTAACTTTATCATTAATTATTAAATTTAATCTCCTATTGGTAACTTTATAAAAAAAAATTTTTAATGTTTAATTATTAAAAATAATCAAGTAAAAATATTCGTGTTTTTAAAAATGAAAACTTTTATAGTCTCATTAGGCATCGCATGCTAGAATAAATGAATGCATAGAGTATATTTCCACTAACCTATTTTCGAATTCACGGAAAAACTATTATTTAAAAAGTACTTGTAAAATTGGGTAAATTTCTAAAAAATGCATTTAAAAATATATTCAATTACTTTGCACAGTACATACATTAGGCAGTGCAAACTGTGCAAGGTTACTTTAGACGACTCTTGAGCTAATTGAATTTCATTCTTGGCTACTCACTCGCTCTCTCGCCTGCAAGTCCTGCGAGGGCTAAGAGGGCTAGGAGAGCTAAGAGAGCTAGAAGGGAATGGTAGGCCGGGTAGGCATCTCGTGTCGCGCGAAGTCAGTAATGCATATCGAATGAGTCGATAGAAAAAAGAGAGAAGAAAACGCTTTTGAAAATGAGTTTGCATTGAATTTTTATGTTATATGTAATAAGAGAACTAACTGCGCAAAGAGAGGCCGACCCGAAGACGACAGACACTACTACCAGTGCCCGTCGTGTCGAGAATGCCGGCGCAGATGTTAGGTAGGCATGAGTTCCCAAAGACACTATTCGTTCGTCTTCTCACTTCTCTACTCTCTATTCAAATTTCTTTTTTTGCTTTTTTTCACTCAAATAACTCAAATAAACCCATATTTTGCATCTAAAAGCTATTCGAATTTCAGCATGAATAAAAGTCTTAGAAAATGGTACGGTGTACTGTATTCAACACGCCCGTTACGCTATTATGCCAGTTGTGTCCACCGTAACTAATTGATTGATAAAAATTGAATAATTATTTTGCCTTTCTCCTTTTTATTATCATTCAATTTCGTATGGGTATAGAAATACATGCTATTCATAGGCAGCTATTCAATGCTGTTTTTCCTGTTTGCAAAAATATTGTAAGTTTCAGTATTTTTTTGTACTGTATAAAATTCAACGCGTATGTTCAAAAGTAAATATACTTCACATTGCATCGAATTGCATCTTGTAGTACTTTTTACCAATTATAATTGATATTAATTTAATTTGTTTAATTTGTACAGCAAATAATTGGATTAATTTAATTGCTAAAGCTAATTATTTCAAATTGGTGACATTAATTGCACTGTGCAAAGTATATACAGTACCAAAGTATACATAACTTAGTATAAATCTATTTAGCTGATATTTCTAATATAAATTATACATGCTGACATATTTGATTTAGGATTGCAATAACTACTGAAATAATTTTTTGCCAAAAATCGCGATAAAATCAGAACTTCGAAACTCAGAACTTGTTTAATGATAAACGAAGTAATGATATGCAAAATATTGGGATAAAAGTGACGCCAAACGAGAGATTGAATTCAAATCCAAAAACTCAAACCCGATTCGAGTCAAGCATTTCTCGCTTATCGCGAGGAACGAGACGGTAGACGCGAGGCGTGTCCGTGCGGTTCGGGAGCACACCGGAGCTCTTGTGCTATAATTTGCCACTGGAATCGACGGCTATCTATAATTCTATATCTCATTGCTAGCCCAGGGATATGAAAATATTTCTACTGTGCAAAAAACACTTTTCTAGTCTGGTGCGCTCATCGCACTCGCACTTACACTCCGCGCACTGGTACTACTGCACTGGCACTACTGAACCAGTAGTTTTGGCGAAAATTATATTTCGCTGTTTTGCTGACGAAAATTGCTTTTTGTTCGCCAAGACATGAGACATGTTGTGCCCGAACGGAGAAGACCAGTAGTTATTGATTATCGGTGTTTGATAGCTATTATCAGCACTTGTATGCCAGCTATGCCTACGAGGAATGGACTATATATTTTTGCATGTTTTTACTCCCCATTTCTCCCTCTCCCGCACGTCAATTACCCCCTGCAGTGCGCACATTGAGTGTTTTTTTGTAATTATATTTTTAACAATTTTACCTTTCATAAATTCTTTACTTTAATAAACTAATTTGAAAAATGTCTTGCCAATTTTGAGCGTTTCCGTTGTTTTCTTTATAAAGTTTTTGAAAATATACATGCTTCAATTATTTTTTAGTTTTTGAAATTGTGTCAGTTTAATATTATAAAATATCTGTTTAAAATATAAAGTTTTTTGTGAAAGTAAATACATTGTATATTTATTAATAAATTAGTAAGTTACTAAGTCTACTCTATTCGGTTATTTTTAATCTAAATAAAATAACCCAGTTAAAATGCACGTTTATCGTAATAGTATTGAAAGAATTTGTTTGGCAAAAATATTTTGAATTTGATTTCGCACTAAACAGTAAAATTTAAACTTTGAATTTAAAATCTAGCATTTTAGAAAAAGATGTATTGAAAGACTCGGAAAAAGGCAAAATGCAAAATAATTGAAACAATTTTCAGTCGAATTCAAAAGCAATCATTTATGTTTTGCGATAAAAAATAAATATTTATACATTCATGTAACAATTTTTATGCAGTGTACTATCTATCTTGGAAAAAAAGTCAAATCCATTTAACTTCGATTATACTCTTGAGTGAAACGAAAAATTTTCAAATTATTCTAATACTAGCGCTGGCGCCGGCACACAAAATAACTGCCCGTTCTTCTGCCGGAGCTCTTATACATTTATACAGTGTATTGTGAGCGCATATACTGTGCAAAGCCGGGGATTGCGTGAGAAGTCCATAATAGTGAGCCGTAATGATTGTGTTAGTAGTTTTGCTTTACCATAATCACAGACACGATGAGCACAGGTAGTCAGTCACTCGCACCAGTAGTACATTTGCGTACATGTCTTCACTCGGTTCTTCAACACTCGAATGTTATTATGTTATTTTTTTCGCGCAAATATACTGTATATAAAAACTACACTTCTCTTTTGAATAAAACTTCATTGTATTGTGTGCGCGCTATTGTGTGAATGCGTTAAAATATTTATCTTGATATAAATTAAGATAATAGAAGCATTACTTTTTGTTTTGTTTAACTTACACAGTAGTAAGTGTGTAGCAGTATATGCATAACACATTTTGAAATTCCATGACTACATAGATTAACTAGATTTTTATTTAAATTAGCTTTCTCGAAAGCCGGTTTTAATTCGCTATTGTTAACATTCTAATAATTCGCTAAATAGTTTCAGTGTATATTTAAATTAAACGCTTTTTAAAATATGCTAATTTAACCTTGAAAATATTTGAAATATTCACATGGTAATTTATTCATAGTTTGAATATGTTTAAAATATACATATCAAATTAAATATTGATTGATACATTTTTAAACTAAAAATATAGAATGTGTGAATTGAAAAAGTTTAAATGGCACATTTATCTAAAATATACAGTGCACTTTTTTTTGACAAAAGAGCCATTAATACAAACAGTCGTTAAAACAATAATGTATGCATACATTCCATTAAATAATTAAACTGCAATTATTCCGAAATATAATGTGCAATGCATAATTCTAATTCACGAAATTACAATAAACATTTGATTAATATTGCGGCGAATAATAGATCAAACCGCACAGTATATACAGTATATATTTTGTGACATAACATAAAAAATTACATTGTATTTTGATGACTTCTAATAATAAACTATTGGTAGGAAAAGGAGTGACAACTGGCATGAATAAATTAGACGAAAAAAATAGTTTTAATGTTTTTCGTACATGAAAAACAAAACTAATTTTTGTGCGATAACATTTTGAAAGCGAAATTTAAGCACGAACAAAATAAAATAATCGGAAATATGAGCGAAAAAACGCAAATTTAATATTCATGGCAGAGAAGTGCCATCAGAGAGGTATTGCCCGCAAAAAAGCGCCGAATTTCGCCTACATTTCCCAAAAACACTTATCCGCTAATAGTGGGGCTAATAGTTTGGGTGAAATTATGATTAAATTTAAGGGCAGTTCTGCACTCGACTCTCGACAACAGTTTAATGACTTTTATAATACGGTATATATCGAACGCAAATGTTTTTGCATAACATTTCGGAACGTTTTTCGGAGGTAAGGCATACGCGGATTGGGAGGACATGTATGCACAGAGCGATAACTTATAAAATATACAGTGTATTCGCGAATCGATTATTGCGTTTTTTTTCGCGACCGCATCGCTGGCCAAGCGTTTCAGATAAATGACTGGACACTAGTGTCGGGAGTGGGTGTACGGGGAGTGGGACAGTGCACTCGAACAATAACAGTTATAAAGTACACTGAACAATTTTAATGCGGTTTTTCACTTCACTTACAAACAAATTGTTTGCTTTCTCTCATTCAGTACTAGTAATGACGAAAATATTGCATTTATTGTTTTCTATTTTCTATATAGTATCTAGGTAGTTTTGGAAACAGATTAAATTGTTGTTTAATGTTACATTGAGTTTTGCACTGTGCAATTGTTATTCGGGTTTGACTGTAACTTAATGTTGAATATAAACTATGTAAAACAAAAAAGTAATATTCATTTATTGTACTGCTATTTGAAATGCGTATGACTTACGTTATGCCGATTAGCAGTCATTTGTTTGGCTAATGTCTGCGAAATAGTTAGTATTCATGGCTTCGAAACGATTTATTAGATGCGATGCGAATGCGAGTCCACTGCTAATCGCCGGTACCTTACCGTCCGATTAATTTCACCGCACATTACCCGCACCGACTGCTAAACGAATTGCATTTTACAGTTTTTATACAAATTTCAATTTGCACCTTGCTCAAACATTAGACTCACTTCGATAAATAATACTCTGTCGTTTAGAATGTTTATTTTATACTTTTATTTTTCACAAAACTTTTTAATTAGTAATACCTAATTAAACTAAATGTGATAAATAGCATAAATTAATTAAAATATTGCCTAGTACAAACTAATATTCATACTATATTAATTAAACTATTCAAATGTTTTTATTTTTAAACCTAATTTTTTTATGAGAGCTATTTTCAAAAGTGTATCAAGCAACAACTAAAATGTTTTGAATAAAAATACATTGCAAAAAACAAACCCAGTTTAGAAGTCACATTAACCATTTAAATTTAATATTAAAAATAATATTCATTACAAAATTATGTTAGATATTTAAATAAAATATAAAATAATCATTAATTAAAGTCTGTCTGCAGTCGAATCAATGCCTAATAATGCGAACAATTGGCACACAAACGGCAAATACAAGCAGTAATCGAAACCCGAATTATTTGGTGCGAATCCAGACCCGAGCGGCCATATTGCGCGGCCGGACTTCGCCGTCGGACACGTGAAAGCGAGTCAAACGGTTTCCATTGGCCGCCTTGGCGTCATCGCCGGTGAACACCCACTGACTCCAGGGGCCGGCCGGCACCGATGTGTTAAAGACATGCACGTCGGGGTGTAGTTCAAAATTAAAGATAGTATTCACCTCGACCAATCTAGGTGAGTTCTCCGCCTGCACCTGGCCAAACGGCGCCGCGCCACCACCGTCCACGCGGAAGAACACACCCGCGTAGGCCGCGCTCACGTCCGCCCACGTCATCGCCGGCCATATCTCTTGCGGCGACTTTTGGTTCGGCAGCTGAACGTAGATATAGCCGATTGGGAGCGACGTTTGGGCCGTCGCCGCGACCGCCGCCGTCAGACTCTGTCCCAAAGCCGTGATTTTCGCCGCTTTATCGGCGATCGCGTCGTTCAGCTGTTTGACGGTCGCGTCGAACGCAGTCTTCGAGACCATCGTATTCTTCATCGACTCGATGGTCGCGCTCTGCGTCTGAGTGACGGTCTGTAGCGCTCGGATAGCCGTCTGCTGGCCGTCGACGAGTCGGCTCACGTTGTCGAGCGCCTCCTTCAGCATCTCGACCGTCCATTCGGTGCGCTTTTGGCACACGAATAGCCCGACTTTGCCGCACGACTCGTCGTCCCACTTGCCCAGGGATGCAGACACGAGCGACATTTGCACGCACGGGCCCGGGTTGGTCGGGTCGGGGCAGTTGGGCGCCCAGTTGGCGTAGTCGGGCTTGGTGTCGTCTAGCCATTTGTACGCAACGCCCAGGTACTTGAGTCCGATCCATGCGCGCTCTGATTTGCCCGAGTAGTTGGCCAATAGGTTTGTGACAAACGTCTCCTCTTCGGCCGAATGGATGGTCACTAATGTCGCCGTCAGTTGACGGCAGTAGGTCTCGGCCTCCTCTTCCGTTCCCGTTTTGTCGACCACTTTAAAGCACTTGTCTTTGTAGGCAATCCAGTCATTGCACGCGTCTATGCCCTCCGACGGCGAGGCTGTTTTGCACGAATAATTGTACTGTATAGTTTACATTTCTTATGGTTAATTAATAGTCATTAAATTGTACTGTATACCATTTGTAGTTATGACGAGTAAAACTGATATTAATATCAAATATTTGCTCATTTTATTTAATGTACTTGTGATGTGAGTATTATACTGAACATATTACTTGTGGTATTTAGTACGCCTGACTATTTATGTAATTTGCAATCTAAATAACATTTAAATAACAAAAGTGCTTGCTGATTATAAAATGTCAACTTTGCAATAACTGGTGATTAGAGTATACTTTTATACTTTTATAATTTTATCTCATTTGGTCTGAATTGTCAAACACTTTATATATTTTAAATTTAATTTATAAGTAATGAAAAGATTATAATTTAATTAAAATTATTAAAATTAATGAGTTATTACTACTAGTACATAATAATAAAATCAAGCTTAAATAGCAATGGCTTAAAATAATCAATTTAATTATTTTAGCCCGTGTTGATATTTAACAGTTTTACATAAATTTGCAAGCATTTGTGGCATTCACTTTAAGTTGTGTTTTACTAATTATTAGTAAATTACCATGAATAAAAGTTGATATTTAAGTGAAAACGTTTATATGAAATTCAAGTCTAGACTGTTTTAAAATTTTATTATTTGATAAATAAATATAAACTTAAAATTTGATATTAATATATATAAAATTAAAAACATGTTCTTAACCTGTATATAATTAAATATTTAATCAATGTAATTTTAAAAACTAATAAATCAGTTTTGGGCAGCTGTTCAGGTGCTGTAGATTTATTGATATAAAAATTTCAATTGATTTTTAAATGTTTATTCATTAGGTTTTAGTGCGATATCGAGTGTTTTGACATATTCTTGACATACGATATGAATAATGTACTGAAGATTTGTTTTCGAAAGCCCGGCATTAATCGCGATATTCATTAAATTAATGAACTCTAGTATAGAATTAAAAGCGCTTTTCGAGAAGAGAAGAAAAATGTTTTATTAATCAAAAGCAATATAAGTAATTAGAGACTCCATAACAGAACGCATACAAACACATCATTAGGTTAATAGCGAGTGCCGTACCTGAGCTCTGATACGAAACCGAAATATATTCCGTATATTCTGTCCATTATTTTTGCATAATATTCTCAATCATATTATAGTTAATCATTTAAATTGTTTTATGAATATAATTAGAATTATGGCTACAAATGATAATGCCACAAAAAACGGTTTGATATAAGTGACAAAAATAAATATTTTCACTAACTAAACTACACTGTAACAATGCCTGCTTTTCGACAAATTCGATGCTCTTTTTTAATTTATTAAGTATAAAAATTTTATTTTTATAATTAATATTTTTCATTAATTAGTTTATTAATGAAATATTTTTTGATGAATTATAAAATGTCTAGATGCGCTCTACGTATAATAAAACCAACATGATTGATTTGTGTGCACTAGTGTCCCGAGCGAACAAACCTGAAAAGTTTTTTCTTTTTTGTTTTGTTTTGTTGCTTGCTAAAACTAGAGAGCAACGATTTGACCGATGTTTTGATTCACTGCCTTTTATTATATATTAAATTAATATTATACATGCTATTATACTATTTTTACAATATTTCAAAATTCTAATGTGTGTTGAGCTCATCAGTCATTAAATGTGTCTAAACATAAAGAGACGCAAACCGTTTGAAAACCCGATTTATTAGACCACGAATTGCGCCGATAGTCTAGTTTTTGTATTAATTTAATACAAATCTAATGAGAATTTTTGTATACTGTACAATTGCCGCAATCATTTCAATCAAATATTAGCAATAAGTCTTTCTTTTATAACTTGATAGCTTTTTGACTTATTCTTACAAATTACAAAACTACATGTTACAAACACGATGTTTCAAACAATAATTACATATATTTTTACACATATTATTTAGTAAACAATATTATATTAAAAATAAATACTTTCAAAAAAGTTTAATTTTAAAGAATAATATTGAAATAAACAATAAATTAAATATATATTTGAATTATGTATGCATATTTTATAAATAATTTCATAGTGCAAAAAATAACAATATTTTTAGCAATATAAAAACGCATAATATTAAACATTAAGTATCGCAATATTTTTTCAAATAAATTGCATAAATAACTTAGTATTATTTCAGTCAAACATTAATACCATGAACATTTGTTGTATTGTGCTATGAAAAGCGTTTTGAGAACAATATGCAAAACAGTAGCGAAAAGCGAACCGAATGGAGAGGACTGGGAGAGCCATCGAGGAGTGGGAGAGAGCTATCGAGGACTGGGAGAGAGTGAAGTTCATGAGTGATGACCAGATTTTTTAATTTCCTCTTTCGCTCACTGTTTCGATGTGTAATAAGTCTAATACGGAATGCATTACAGTCTAAGCGCATGCATTACAGTTGTCACACATTTATCATTAGAAACTACCGTTCCGTTCGGCGCACTCGGCGCACGAGT
Organism: Metabelba pulverosa; assembly: GCA_034697605.1. NCBI lineage: Eukaryota > Metazoa > Arthropoda > Arachnida > Sarcoptiformes > Damaeidae > Metabelba > Metabelba pulverosa. Next base: position 11,408 of record JAQIXC010000085.1, read on the forward strand.
ATCGCACGAAAATGATTAACGATTTTTGAGACATTTGGTCAACAAAAATAATTTTTGCGGAATTAATACGAATGCGAACGCTTGGGCACCGATAGCCCGAATAGAGTAGTATATAGTTAGAATTAAGCCAGCTCACTTTTATTGCCTATTATGTAGGTTAGCCTACGATGTACAAATGGGCACCGGGGCCTAAGCTAGATGGCCGGCCCGCTGTATAAAAAGGGGGATTTATTTTATACTGTGAGCTCAGCCGCGACCCTAAGCCCACAGCAAAACAGAGCGAAATTTGTGCCAAATCTCGAAATCAATTTTCGCGATAAATGTATATATTTTTCGTCGTTCGACGGCTTTAGCGCCGATTCCCGACAACAATAGGCGAGTCGTCAGCGCTTTTCGAGGGGAAAGTGCGGTCTTTCGAGAGCACACATACGCGTTGCCAACTGCTGGTGCGGCTAACGAGCACCCGTACGAGCAAATACTCGTTAGAGATATTATATACAGTATATACTGTTCACTATGATTGAGATTGTGCGCGCTATTAATGCAATTAGATTTATATGAATTCGTTATTTGTACTTGCTTACTTTTAATTAAATTATTGTGTTATGCGATTTGTGCGCGTTCTTGAAATGTAAATTTATAACCCTTAGCAAAACACTGCATGTTTATTTTGTATAACAAATTTTGTCAAAAATATAAACTTGAAATAACTATCGGAAAATATAAACGGCTGTTTACTGTAGAAAATACTGTAGTCTGATAAATTGGTAAATCGGTAAAATGTGACATAGTACTTGTTTTGCAACATTTTAACTGGTTTATATATTTATTTGTTTTATTTGTAAAAATAATTACTTTATATACTAATCAATAATAAATTAAATCGATTCGAGAATTTCGAACCGGATTTGAGTTTTAATTTATATAACATTTTGCAATAATGTAGCCATACTTGACGTTGAGTGCTATAAAACTGGCATAATTTGGCAGTTTGCAATTTTCAAGTTTGATGTAGGTATGCCAGTAGGCTTGCTTGATTTAGGCATTAGAAACCAGTTTTATATTAATCAAATTTTTTACCTTGATTATTTTCTTAATAAGGTTTAAATGTTTTATGTTGTATAGTATTTGCTAAATATTTGTGTTATACAAATAAAATATTTAATCAATACTTTATAGTAAAATATACAGTATAATAAACTGCGAAATATATTGTACAAAAACATTTTAAGAATGCACAATGTAATTTGTTGGTAAAAGTGATTTGCAATTAATTTGTCTAGCAAATATTTGAAGTCTATATTTGATAACAAAATTTTATTTTTAGTAAAAATATGTAATTCGAAGAAATAATTTCCGAATATTAATAGAATTTCTCAAAATTATGCTATAAATTGCTTTTATAGAAAAATCATTTCTTGGAAAATAGATTATTATACAAATCGCAAATACATTCTTTCAACATTTTCTCAATATTTTGTTAATAACATTTTTAGAAAATCATGTTAGCATTCTTATTTTTTGATCGTTCTAAGAAATCTAATTAATATATCGTTGAAATATTAGGTATTAGACAAAATATTTTGCAAAATAATTGAATTTTATGATACATTAACCTGCATTGTACATTGTATATTTTAATGAAGGTATAAGATTACACAGTATAAAAGCATGACTCACTCATCATTTTAAACACAAAAAATATGCCTGGCTAAATATTATTAATAGCCAATCATTGCTACATAATTTATCAGACATTTAAACCACCAAGTCAAATTAAACATTGCATAAATATTTGCGTAATAAATTATTTTACGATTCAAACATGGCGAAAATAGTAAATATTTAATTTATTGTACGACATAAACATTATGTCAAGTTTAACCAATATTACATTGTATAATATTTTATTCATGTTAGAATTATCAGGTTCTCGAGTATACTGTAAACGCAATAAAACTGAATGAAAACCTCAATAACTAATCAAATATTGAGCGAAATATGTAGTGTAGAACGCATTCGGCGCTTAAACTGTCATGTTTATTTCATACGGTATCTATGACTCAAGTCGGTCGACAAAAGTCGGATTAAATCGATAGCTATTCAGACGTGAGATTAGTTTAAATAGATTTCTCAATAGTTAAGGAACTGTTCGGATAAGAACTGTTCGACTGTTTGGCGAAAAAACTGATTCCAATTGTATTCAAAACTCCGCTTTTGAACGCTTTTACTCAAAAGGGATATATCCAGAGGGAGAGTGAGAGCTAAAGAGAGCTTTAATCTCAGAGATTGAGCTCTTTCTGTAAACTACATTGTACAATCTACAATATATTACAATAGTTCGCAGCCTTGAGTTGCAATCTTTTTGCTCTTTTCTTAAAATATCTTTTTTAAAACTCAAAGTTTGAAACTTTTTTTTTTCGTTTGTTCACAATATTACAGTATATTTGTGTTTTTGCTTGAGTTTATTAAGCATGTCTATTTTTTACTGTATAAAATATTATTGAATTGTTTATTATATAAAATGTTTAAATGTGTATTTTTTTATTTAGTTATAAATATTTTTGTTTGTTTTAAATGTTGTTATTGAAATTAAACATGTTTAAAAATATGTCGATTTTATTATACACTAGAATTTTAAAGCAATTTATAGTTTATTTGCAAACATCTAAACAAAATAAAACGTTTTAGGATAGTATAAAAGGAATGAAATTAAAAAAAAATAATGACTTCAAACCTCAAACTAATGTAAACTTTGAGTTTACAAACGATTTTAAGTGGAAACTCAAATCTAAACCTAAAATCTAAGCGAACGGAAAGATCTTTCGGAGAAATCTGTAAAGAATTCGAAAACTAATTAAAACAGATTTGAAGTCTAATAGCACTAAAAAGCCGAAAGATTTTTCCGATATAATCAACGAAAAACAAAATAGACTTAAATTTTACTCAGTTTAGGGCTAAGGGGAGAGAGAGAGAGAGAGAGAGAGAGAGAGAGAGAGAGAGAGAGAGAGAGAGAGAAAGAGAGAGACGACTATTAGGAGAGATAAAGACAATACTATACTGTTCTAAGACTTATTAATTTAAAGATTAGTTAGAAATCAAAAATTTAAACATGATTAAATTATAGAATTAATTATATTATAATTATCTATAAATTAAAATGTTTATTAAATATATCTATAAAATACTTTTATACTCATATTATAAGTTTGTGTTTTTCGAAATGACAGTCGAAAACAACAAACCGTTCGTCTCGTCTATACGTCTGAAGCGGACCTAAGGCTAACCCAACGCTCCGGACAGCGAAATGATAGGCATTTGCGCGAAGTATTCGACGAGTCTTTGCGATCAGATATCAGTCGACTATAACCTCAAAGGCCTAATGAATGCAAGCATTTAAAGCATTTAAGAGACAATTATTCGCGAATGAGTGACGAATAGCTATTTCGAAGCGATTTCGGCCGAAATTCTTCCCCAAAACTCCGCATCTCATCGACGCATCAGTCGCTGTAAAACGACAATCAAAAGCCACTCTTCGCCAGAGGTTTGGGTGATATAGTGGTGGAGAGGAGAGGCAGAGAGGAGAGGGAGAAGAGGGTCAGCGAGATATGCCATCTGTAGACGAGAGGCCCGGCAGTGCTCGAGAGGAAGTGTTTTTGGTAATCAAAGAGACATTTAGTGTCCTTTTTTGTGTTTCGGTGCGAAACATATGAGTCTTGAGTGCAAGAGAGGCACCGATTATGAGCACAACCACCGAATTTCGCCTTAGCTTTCAGTGCAATAACTTTAGAGCACTTGGAGCTGAAATCGCTTTTGAAGCCTAGTCTGCCATCTCGTGGACACTGTAGTCGTATTTGCGTTACAAGTCTAGTCTCACCAATAGTTTGTCGTCGCGTTTAGTGCGCTATTTGTTTCAATAGATAATTTTGCTCATTCTATCGCTATTCTACACTGTTCATAAGCTAGCACTTTAGTTCTGTTAATACTACATTGTATAGAGTCTAACACTGGTTTGTGTTATCAAGCTATATTTTAATTTTTGGGGAATTTTTAAGTTATACCTTATTTATTGAAATACGTTTTAAGTTTTTACTTAAGTCTTTTCTTTAGATAAATTTATACTTGCTAAAACTGGAATTACGTATTTAAATCGCGTTTTTCGCTATATTTTATGCGTTTGCCTGAAACTTACGAAAGGTTTCGCGAAATTTATTGCAGTTTTTATTTCCGAATGAATGCATAAAAAATGATAATTAAATTAAATTACGATTTCGTCTCATAAAGACTTAATAACATTAAGTGAAATATTAAAATAAATTTCGAATTAATGTCAGACTATATGCCGGAGAAAACGGTTTTGAAATTTTAAGTTAGAAATACATTAATCGCATAAATTCGGGTCTGAAGTGAGCGTTGAATTAGATGTGAGTCTCTCGACGTGAAGAGACACTTAAGAAAAACCGCAATTCCTATCCAAAACTATTAGTGCAAAACTGGTAATCCCTTCGAAGGTTTGGTTTGAAAAAAACTTTATTTTTCTATAACTTTCGCAAAACTTAATAGTCGTTAGGATTCGCCATATATTGAGCTAAAATGTGAACAGATTTTCGCGAAAAAACATAAACTAGAAAAAGGTACATGGTGAAAAACAGCTAGTGAATAAAAACAGCATCAATAGGTGATAGACCACTGGCTTAGGGCGCTCAGGACTCTAGATTATTGAGCCAAAACCAAAAGCTGCTGCTGCTTACGGCACATATAGCCTTGCAGAACACTGTGGCCGAGTAGGCATGAGAGAGCGAGAGAGGGCCAGGAGGGGTGCGTGACTCGAGGCGTGAGTGCGAACAGCGTCTCCTATTCATTCGACTCCTTTTCTCCGCGCAGTTGAGGAATGGGATCTCAAAACTGATTGCCCATAAAGAGTGCGGTCGTAGCGCTGGGGCACCGAGACATACGAGGGCCCGAGAGAGGGCTGAAAGAGCGGAGGGACAGGTGGTATAGTGAGAGTATGTTTGTCAAGAAATTCGGCGGACAATGATAGGCACTGACAGGACAGACAAAAACACCCCAAGAAGTGCATTAATGGATACGCGAATACATTAGGGAATAGTATGGCATTCAATAGCGCGCCGATAGATGATTGCGAACGCAAAGACTCTTTTGTATCGCAAAAAATATTATTCCCTTTTATTCCGTTCTCTCCATTGACTCGCGCTTTTCGATTCGCATTACGAGATTGCGTTCTCTCGCTGTTTGGGTCCCGAATAGTGATCGCGTTTTGCGCTGTTTTTCACGTATTTCGCGTCGAATTCAATGCCGAAGTTTTCGGCCGACAATACGTGTGTTTGTTATGCCATTCGAGCCGTGACAGCGAGTCGATCGCCGACTCCATCGCTCTTTTCGCAGTCAATATCCAATTTTATTCGCGCTCCGGTAGATGAGAAAGTTCTACAATGCTCTTTTTTTTAATTAAACTGTTTAATTAAATTTTACAATATATTTAATTTCTACAATACATAACAAATAATATATTATGTTTTTTCTATGCTATTCCATACTATTGTTTAATTATTATCATTTGAATAAAAATTGTTTGTTGAGCGAAAAAATTTATGTGCAGTATAAAAATTTCTGATTTGATTCAGTATCTCAACTGCGGAGAAATGCTCGGCAAGAAATAACATGCTGAAAACTGCGAGCGAGAATAAGAGGAGTGAAAAGCCCGTTCGTCTCGTTGCGGATCTAATGCCAACTTTCTTTAACGCTTTACAGTCCATAGCTTTCCATTCATCGCCGTATTTGCCATTCAATGTCGCACTACATGTCGTCTCATATTTCTTATTGTGTTTTATTGTTATTGTTCTGTCGTTAAGTCTTTTGCTCTTTTGGTTTTTTTCTTCTACCCTACTCTCTCTCTCTCTCTCTCTCTCTCTCTCTCTCTCTCTCTCTCTCTCTCTCTCTCTCTCTCTCCCTTACCCTCTCACTCGCTCTCCAGTTCCTCAAAGGTTCGGTGGGTTCGGTGCGCAGTCTTTAAGGTCATGTAGTCTTTTGGCAGTCAATTGTTGTTTAGGACAATAAAAAAGCGGAGAATATAAACTGTGGACTCGAATCCCCTTTTATTGTTCATAAATAATAATATTTGACAGCATTTGTACGCGTTTTCCGTATTACTACTGACATAGCTTTTGCTGGAACGAAATTGTGGCTAGTTGCTATTTTTGTACCAATTGCTAAGTTTAGTGCAATTAACTTTTAGTTTTGTATCTTGCAAATATTACTGATTTAGCGTTTTTTAAGTTTTCGTAATTTTATTGCTTTTATAAATGTTTTAAAAACCTCCCATTTTTTTCAAACTAAAAACTTGAGTTATGAACCATCAAGGTAATATATTTGCAAATTTTTAATGACAAAATACGCATTTTAATATTTATTGATCGCGTCAAAATGTGCGCAGCTTGAGAAATATATACACTGTACAATATTTTATTTATTTTAGAAAGCGTATTTTATGACAAGTTTAAAATGATGAGAACTGTGCAAAATATGTATTACTATATTTCCTTTTGGCATATATTTTAAAATAAGTATCAAGAATTAATACTCTTATTACTTTCTTTACTGCTTAAAAATTATATAGTAGAAATTTCGAAAATAACTTTTTAAATATAATGTAAAACAGTTCGCAAACATTTAGTTTAAACAAAACACTATTTTTAAAAAACAAAATCAAAAAAACTTGATTCTCAAAAAAAAGTTTAAATCAATCTGGTTGAAATAATTCAAAAATAATAATTTGGCATTATGTATGAATATTTGCAAAGATAAAAATTAAATTTAAAATTTTGATTGACATAAAAACAATTATACTGTACAACGAAATATTCGCGTTCTTAAAAATTGAAAGTTTTTCGAAGAATGTTTTCGCGAATTATTGATTAACTTATTTCGAAATCTGTGTTATTATTATGTATTATAGTACGAGAGCCCGAGCGCGCAGTGAGAGAGCGAGAGAGGACTGACAGATAGCGCGGGGATGTGCTCTGGGCCGACTGGTTTCGAGCTTGGCAAAATAATGAACACCTGCTCTCTCGCTCGAAAGTGCATCATAATATAGCCAAGTTCGCTTTTCGCAGTGAGTGAAGAGCCGACTGTTTTCTAATGCCTACAGTGCTGTCAAAGCGCAGTCTTAAGCACAACAGACGGCTTAACGTTTATGAATATTTCGCTTTCGACGAGAATTCAATCGATTATATAATGTTTTTATTTAATACGAATAGTAAGACTACAATAATAACTCTAACAATAATAAGTTTTGCAATTTTTACTATCGAAATATTATTCGAAAATTGTTTTTGTATTCCTCTTTTTTTCGCAACTCTTACCTCAACCTTTGCCACATATAAAACTTCTCGATATATTGCTTGATAAATTATGCAATTAAAAATCTAATTTTATTGCTTACCATGCATTTTATTAACAATTTAATTTTTAATTTAAATAAACTTTAATTCTTAGCATACAGTAATATAAATAAATGTTAATTAAATTTATGCATAGCATAATAAAATAATTTTTAAACTTAACATATTATTTACTTTAAACTTATTAGTATATACATTGTTGTTATATACTAATATATGTAAATTATATTTAATAAAATAAATAATTTATTTCCAAATATTATAAAATATTTACATTTTAGCATTTTAAAAAGTTTAACTTGAAAGTTTACCAAATACGTCATTATAATTTATAACTATCAAAGTTATAACTACTGTAATAAAAAAAATTATAGCGCCCAATTTTCTTACACTATGATTATAATCAACCAGTTCTTTTTTTCCATTTTAATCAAATATCTAGTACAAATATTGTTAATAAAAAAAGATTATAAATTCTATTTAGACTATAGATGTCTGTACTGAGCAATTTGCCAGCTTAAAGCCAGTAAAAATCAATGGGCTAACTTTTGTATTTACTCTGCACAGTATACACTTTGGAAGGTAAAATAAGTTTTCAAAGTTTAAACTACATTCTAGCTAAATAATTATTACTTTATTATTAAATTTATACAAAAGTTTAATTTACCAATAAAATTAAATATTTATAATTTATATATTTAGCAAAATAGAATATTTTATAAACTTATCAATTACAAACTAAATTTTACAAAATTACTGATTTACACGAGTAAATAAAGATTATTTAATTTAAGCATGAAAATAATTTATATAACTACAAAATTTAAATTGTAACAAGTTACTATATTTAGTGCAAATCATATAGTAAATAAAAATAGAATATTTTACAAGCTTATTTTTAAAATTACTAATTTAATTTAAGCGTAAAATAATATTTAATAATTTATATAATAACAGGATTTATATTGTAACAAGTTACTATATTTAGCGCTGGTCGTACAGTAACTCGAACAGCAAAAGTGGTCAATAGATATGATGACAATTGGGTTGATAAGAGTGATAGAGAGGAGGTTTAACTCGTCGACAGAGAGAGTGACGGAATTTTTTCTTCTCCTCTCATCGATTCAGTTCTGAGTTTTACTTATCGCCGATTGCAGTCATTCTTCACTCAATGCGTTGATTCACTGATTCACGACTTGTCATCGCATCTATGAATTTGTGCGCAAACTGTAGAACACAATGCAATACAAAAAGAGCAAAACGTTTGCCAACAAATCCCATTCAATTTCCTCGTAGTTTGCAGTCGAGTTGAAAAAAATAAACATGTAGTTAATCTTAATGAACGAATAAAATGCACATTTAGTTTTGCGCAAAGTGGTAGAATATATTAAAATTGCAATGATAATTAAATGAAATTACCTAATGATGTCATTTAAGTTACACACTTACGTTATTTTATGCTTAATATTGTCGAATTTTTAGTTTCATTTGATTTATCATGTACAGTATTTGCATTGATGTCAGCAAAACGGTAGGCCTTTTCGTCGCCTATTCATACCTTTATTCTGATTCTTCTGTATTCAGCCCATTATTATCGGTTGAAAAACAGACTTTTTCTTTGAGAATACAATATGTCGTGAAATAGTATATTCGATTCACTCGTATTTCCTGTATCTACTGTTTTCTTGTGAATAGAATTTTACCCCAACTCTACCGTTGATATTCGATGCCTAAGCACGACTATTTTACTAGCACGTTCGTAAAAGTTTTGAGTTTAATTCAAAATGACCATCTAAGATAACTACCGGTATTTGAAAATTTCAGTTAACATTATAAAAATTTAAGCATAATTTTGTAAGTTATAAACATTATTAAACATTTATTATACATTATATTATTTATGTAAGTAAAGAGTATTTTAATAAACACGTAAAAACAAATCATTTATAAATTTGTAATTTATCAAACTCTTATTATAAATTAAACTATTTAAATAAAATGTTAGTATACTATTTAAAAATTAAATAAATACATACATAGAGTGTAATATATTGTATATTGCATATAAATTTGATAAAATTGTAAAAATTTCTACATTTTCATTATATAGTTTTAGTCATGCCTCATTAGTTTTTCTAGTTAATTGTGTTAATTAAATATATAAAATGTTTTTTACATACTTTAAACAATAATATATTTATACAGTATAAATAATTAGCTAACTCTTAACTGACTGAAAGAAAGTGATAATTTTAAAAATATACAGTATTTAAAAATTTCTAGCAAGACGAGTGCGTAAAATAGCGAGACGAACTACATCTAGCGCAATTGCTAAAAGCTCGCTTGCTAAATATTCAATCCACTATTTTCTATTAGCAAATACACTGCACAACATATTAACTATTTCATATATTAACTAGGCAAAATATCAGATAATTTATTTAAATATATTTTTTACAAATTCAACGCGACTTATTATAAAAACAAAAAACAAACAGGTCAAATAATTTTGTCTCTCGAATGTCTATAACGTTGAATAACATTTGGAATATTTGCAAATTCCAGCGCTTTCTCCATATAATCGAATACTTGTTTTGCGTTCAATGTTTGCCGAAGTGTTGGCATAAGAAGACCAATGAAAGAGTCGATGCAATTGAAAGATCAAACATTGATTACTGCAAACACACAGTCAGTCGCTATTTCGTCGATATTTTTAAATTATTCTAAAAACATTTTCACTCGAAATTTTTATTATTATATAACCCTGATGATTAGATAATTTTATTATTTATAAAACTCAAAATTTAATTAGTTCAAATCTAAAAATCAAAATAAACAATAACGAATAAAATTATTTTATAGAAAAACTATTAAGATTAATTAAATAATTGCAATTATGTAGTACACAATAAACTTGTAATTCAAAAATAACAAAGTTTAATAAATAAAAATAGATAACATTCACAAAATTAACTAAAATATCGTTGATGGTTAAATTAAAACATTTTAGTTTTAAGTTATTTATATATTAATTAACTAGATAATCTTAATATAAATTATGAGTTGATAAAAACATAATAGCATCTAAAGATTTAATCAATAGATAATCGTGTTTCACGACATGTAAAGTTATTGTGCACTGTATACTTTAAACTATTTACTAATAAGAGATGAAAACAAAATGTTATCTATAAATCAAAATTTCGAGAATAAAAGTCGACATTAAATTAATAGCTTATTGTATGCGACAAAAGCTCATAAAATATTGAATTCTCTAATACAACGTATTTCGCCGATTAAATAGCAGTGCTTTTCAGTTCGCATTAAACTATCATTTTCTCCCAAAATATTAGTGAATATTAGTGTTGAGAAACGCCTTTGACTTTTAATATTGATATCGCGTCAGACGAGTGCACAACCATTTCGGCCCCATCTCTCTCGCTCTTACCTACAGTATGCCAGTGCCCGTTCCTAGCCATTGCCAAGCTATTGTACTTGCTGAAATAAAATCGTAAAATTTTTTTGCAAATATTTTTTATACGTAAATAAATTTTATAAAATTATCTGAAGAAATATTTAGCGTGTAATTCTAATATAAATAATAAAATATACAAATTATTAAATTTATTATACATTATTGTGATGAGCAATAATCACATTTTGCTTAAATACTCAGAATTATTAATTTTCACCCAATACTCACGTCAAGTCAGAACGGTTTGAATCGACAATGACTTGACTTTAAAACATTGACTATAATATGACTGTCTGAAGGACACTCTCTTTTATTAATTATTTTCTGATATAAAATTCTTTAGTTCTAGTTTTGACTTCAGTGAGGACAGTCACGCCTTATCTGTAATCCGAATTTAAAAATTAATTATTTAAATAAAACTATTTTCGTTTAACAAAGTGTTTGTTTTATTCAATAATTAATTCATAACGAAACCTAAGAAAGTCAACGACAATAAGAAGCAGAACTCCAGAGCATCCGGACCTCAAGAAGTGGTACGAACGGTATTCCGGAAGTGTTTTCTCAAAAGCACGTGCTCTGACCCCTACTCTAGTAATCCCGGTCGGGATTAAACCCCGTTATTGAGTGATCCGATATTTCCCTCAGCTTTTTAAGCACAGGGAACAGTATCGCTCATAACATTATTATATTATGTGTATATAATTATTAAATTTAACTTGAAGAATCGTGAATTATTAACAAAATAAATATTATTTTAATGTTTACATAAATTGCTATAATTTAAATATTATGCATATTTTATAATTAAAAAATAAAATAATCACTTTATATTAATATATGCGTTATTTAAAACTTTTAATGTTTATAATAGCAAATAAATTCTAGCAAGCGCAGATATAGATAAATTAAAATAAAACAATTATTCAAATTTATAATTATACTAAAACATGCTAAATTGTTGGATAAAAATTTATAATTTTATATATATTGTTAGAAAGTAGCTTGGCTATTCCCCTAATAGTGTCAAAGCTATTAGGGAGTAGTAGAAGCGCGAGTATTAGAATATCGTATAATAATATATTCAGTAATAGTAGTCATAAAACGCAACATATTTTCCGCTGTTCTGTAGAAAGCAATGAAAAATCCTTTTCGAGTGTATTATCCCAAAGGAGAGCAATAATTCATATATTCTAATGCTATGGCACTCGTGTGTGGAATAATAGACAAGAATATTCTCGCGAGTATTGTATTGACGATTTTTCAATGTTCAGAATTTTAGAATTTTACTCTTGCTTTTTTAATATCAACATATTCGCAAAATTTTTATTAAATGTTGTTTTTAATTCTGTTTTTGTTTTTAATATATTCACTTAGTTTATACTTAATAAAATTATCATCTCATCAGTTAGATTTATGTTCAAAATTCGTTTGCGTTATAAAATTTAATTTGAATAAATTTTTATATTCTAAATAAGCTATAGAATTTTTGAACATTTTATCAACAATAATTTTAAACAGAAATGTTTTTGGGATTAAGCATAAATATAAAGTGGATAATAATTATTTTTAAATAGATAAAATTAATTAAAGTAAACATTAAATATATTTACTAAAATTAAACTTTACGATTAAAGAGTTATAAATATTAACATATATGAAACTATTTTGAAAACTTAAAAAATATCAATATCAATTTGAAAGTTACATTGTATAAAATTCAATGGTAGTCACTGTTAGTACTTAGCATTGACTTCTGATTGCATTTACTGTAAAACTCTAATTGCAATCACTAAAGCGATTCTAACAATAAAGTAGTTATTCATTCAAATCATATGCAATGCTATCGAAATCGAAACTCAATTGTAAACTCATATCCCATTCATAATAGGATTGCTTGACTCGAGAAGTTGATGTACAGTACAGTACACACTCTCCGCTGTAGTTGACGATACACTCCCGGCCCTAATGGTCGGGTAATGTTCGCAATAATAATCGCTATTTCATACGACGAGTCATACGACAGAAACGTTTCGATACATTTAGATAAACGTGCCGTTCGTATAGGTGTAGCCGAAAGCACGCGCACCGAGTGCTCAGTGAGTCGATTCCGGTGCGCTCGACATACCGGGTATAGCACTAATCGTTTATTACACTCACCGCACATACCGGTGCTCCAGGTATAGAGGCGTAGATGACGAGTCATTCGTGGCATATGAGCACCAGTATCTGAGCGCAGGTATACGTCGACAGGACTTACGATTAATCGCTAGTTCTCTCCTCTCAGCAGCTTTCGCACATGGATTCCAAATGTTTATCTAACCTTTCATTAATTTTATCATGTATATTATGCGAACTTTCAATTCAATTTTCAAGTTTTTAGCAAGTAATTATTGTACTGTATGAATACTAACAAATCGAGTATAATGTATGGTTATATATTTTTACATAGGAGCTTTTATTTTACATATAGTCATATATAGTACATATAATTATGGAAATAAACAAATTGTTATAAAATAGTTTTCGACATGTAATTTTTAACATGTATATTTAAATAATATAAAATAATGACAACAATGTGATAAAAATTTATAGATTGTTACTTCATAAATACTAACAAATCTAGTGTAATATATGATTTAAATATTTTGCATAGAAGCTATTCAAATATATTCCACCACTTATAGAAATAAACAACAGTGTATAAAATAGTTATCAACATGCAATTTTGTTAATGTAAATTGAAATAATGTAAAATAATGACAACTATACTGTAGAAATTTGTATAGATAGTTATGATTTTCGAAAACATATCTATTATATAAGACAACGGCTAATGGCGAGAGTGGATAGAGACTGGATTCGCAATTCAGGTGCTCTTCGATCACAAACTGTCAGATTATTGGCGCAATTGAGTGGAAGAGCTGCTCATATGATGTCTCGAATCATATGAAACGCATCACTGCTTCGCGAAGAGCGAAATCGAAGCGGTTTTCGGCGAAAATAGCTTTCGATTATAGAAGAGAGGCTTTCGCCTATCAATCACCGCTCGCAGTGTAAGCATTGAAATTAAAGTCAAATCAATGCTAAAAAGCCATTCAATGATTTCCGAATGTTGTGTTCACTTTGTTTTAGTTCTGCCATTCCTTTGACGCATTATTTCGAAAATTGTTTTCTTTTCTTTTTTGTTATTCTCCAGTAAAATGTAAAGTTATTTGTATTCAATTAAACTTGCAAACTTTAGCGCACAATATAAAAGAAATATATAGTTTAAAGTTCTACAGTAAAAATATTTTGATTTTTATACTAGCTATCTATTGTATTTTCATGTATTTATAACTATAGTAAAATTTAAAATTCACTCACTTAGTATAATAATATATACTACTGTATTTAATTAAACTTGCTAACATTATACAATATAATAATAATAGTTTATTTTAGTATTTTAGTATAAATTAGTATAATATAAAAGATATAGATAGTTTCATACAGTAGAAACATTTTGCTTTTTACACTAGCTAACTTTTTTTTATATTTTACTGTATAAATTTAAAAATAAATTTAAACAATTAGCCGTTTGTGTAATAGAAAGTTGGTTTAATGTAAGAAATTATTAATTCCATAATTCGATTACACAGTATGTTTGATAAGAAATTACAAATTTTATCTTAACTTTCTTAATTGAGTCTACAAAACAGAACTTCAACTAATGCTAAATATTCTGTTTAATACTTAGTGCGTATCTACTGTACAGTAACTTTTTAAATTAATTTTTACATTTCATAAATTAGGAACTAACATCAAACTAATGTGAATGTGTAGAAACATGTTTAAAACTGTAAAACATTTTCGTTGGAAACAGTTTTTGCTCAATTGGAATGAAAATTATTTCGAAATACACTCGAATCGCGAACAACAATAACAAGTGATTTGGGAGTCGAAGCGCTCGTATTTCGCAAATCGACAAACAAGAGGCTAATCAAGCGATTAATTGCCGATTGCTAGTGAATGCGGGCTTTAATTTCCAATCTGTTTGTTTGGTTTTTTAACGAGAATTAAGTTAGTACAGTATCTACTTATTTTCTGTTTTGATTCTTGTTATATTTTTGCCAATATTATATTGATTGCAATGATTATAATTTATAAATAATGCATTGTAATCACTATTCACTTAAAATCTACAAAACTTTTAATATTATAAAATTAAATAGTAAGTTAATTTGCAACATGATATTTAAATAACTATTTTTTATATATAAATACAATGCATAAATAATATTAAAATTATAATCATTGATTTATAACTTTTTACAAATGTCAACCACAATAATTATGTAAGTTAGATAAAAACAAAATTCATGTATAATATAAATAAATTTGTTATATTAATAAAAGCATGATAAATTATTCAAATATTTTACTAAGCATAAAATGTGTAATAACATTGGTGACAGACAGACAATAAGTAACAAGAAGGAATTAATTGGTTTTAATCGAAACAGAGATTATCGAGTGATTGAATCGGAAATGTGATTACGTGAAGCGCACCCATACGGCAGCGATTGGCCGCCGTATTGGTGCCGAACAGATGAGCGGACGAGTGAGACATTGCGTTCGTTTCGGCGATGGCTTTGTGTCCGTAATTACTAATATATTACGCATACAATACATACGATATATACGATTGCGAACTAAAGAATCGACTCAAAGAGGTTCGACAGTCGGAGACGAACGGGCATTAAGTGTCGACGAGAGATGAAAGCGAATTATTGCGCAAAAATGCGTCTGTGTAATGGCAAAGAGTCTAGTCAAACAGTATTGCAAAAATTCACAAAATTATACAGTTTACAATAATAATTAAATATTTAATATCTACAATTATTTTCCTAATTACAGTTAATTTTTAACTAAATTAAACTAACATAATCAATCTATCTTAAACTTTATAATATATTAATCTATATAATCATTGTAAATTAATAGAACTTACATAATTAATCTTAGTTGATTATTTTTTAACATTAAAAATCTACAAATGTAATTTTTTAGCATATTTACAATTTTTATGCAATTTACAAAATTTACAATATTTAGTACAGTATTTGTTTTAAATTACCATCTATAAAATGTTTAAATCCATTAATTAGATAAATTTCACTGTTTAAATATACGAATAATGGTATTCTTTTTTGAATAAGCAAGTTGATTTTTTCAAGTATACGAATGTAAACAATATTCCTTCTGTTTAACTCTGGGAGTCTCCGAATTCATTAGAGTTAGTAAAGAATGTACAGTTGATATCATGCTATACAATATATTGTGTAAATTCGGCTTTCTGCTATTTTTTTCGCCATATACTTCTGGCACGAGTAGTACACAGTACAATTTATTTATACTTCTGGTCGTATTTGCGAACTCAAACACGATGTGACTGAAAGTTTTGCGCCAATACTCGAGCGCTCCGGCATTGGATGGCAAATATGATGTGATCGAACACAAGTGCAGATCGCCCAGGGCGATTCGCCTGCCATTCTCTCCTGTTCGTTTATGTGCATTGTACATTTATGCGAGTGAGTGCGCTATACAAGGAAAACATAATCAAATAAATTGACCCAACAATTCCATCCAATTGGCCCGCAATCGAGTTTTGCACTGACTATTTTTTAGGCTTGTCAAACCTACTTTAAGCTTGTTAGATTTTACAGCGTTTGACTGCTAATTGATGCTACTATTTATTATCATTAGGTTATTTGTACAGTATATTTTTACTTCACTTTACAATATTTGAATTAAACTTATAATAATTATGATTGTAATATAAAAATATTATATTTAAATGAATATTTATTATTTATATGATTAAAATTATTATAGCTAAAAATATAATTTAATCATAATCTCTTGTTTATTTAAGCAAGGTTAAAAATACTTGATATTTAGTACAATGTTTTTAAATATTTAGTTTTAATTAATTTTATTTATATTATTGCAACATAAAAGAAACATAGTAATTATTTATAAAAAATTTAAGTTTAGATTATTTGCTACTAAATAGTTAAAACTTCAAGCTTATTTGTTCGAAAAGATTATAAATATTTTATCGTTCGACTTCGAATACAATGTAGAAATTTATTTTTATCGAAAGCTAATCTATTCGTTTGTTACGACAATTGCATTGACATTCGGTTTATTGGGTCTCTCGAGAGTTGTGCGCTTTTTTTTACTCAGTATTAATCCTCGCATAAAATGACTCATGCAACTTTTGCTTGTATATTTTATTTTTGCTATTTGCTAACTATATTTTTGGCTAAACAATTACTAGACTGTAAAATTAATTGGCACAATAAAAATGTCTGATTTTATTATAGAATTTGTCGCAAATATTTTAATGAATAAAATCAATTGGAAAACAAATTCGCATCGATTTCGGCGATCGCCGTAAGCGCTGCACAAAGTTTTGGACCAATTTTTTTACGTCTCATCTCTTTACTGATCAAACTTTCTCTTCGAATATTTCAAATGCGAAATCTCAAGTGTATTGTTAGTTCGCTTTTTTATCTCATCCTTTTTTATGTTCGATACTACTATTTAATAATGCTATTTATGAAATGTACAGTAAAGTATAATAGGACATTTAATTTCAAAATATTATGTCTGACTTATTATTTATATTTATAAATAATACCTTGTTAACATTTAGAATTTATATTTGTTTTAGTTATTTAAAGATAAACATGTTATTTATGCTAGATTAAAACTACATATTTGATATTTTATATTATTTGTTAAGTTAGTGCTATTATTTCTGTTGTGGAAAGTATATGACATAAAATTATATTTGATTAAAAATAAACAAGACTTTATGTAACTTTTTATATAATTTAAATTTTATTTAGCATTTAATTAAAACAACTATGTAATTTAATATATGATACAATTTTATATGTTTATTTTTACATCTAACATGAATTGTATAAATTGGACATTGTTTCTGTCCACTTATCTTAATATGTATTTTAAAAAATCCAAAAATAGACAGTTTACAGTAATATAATTTTGTTAAATATATACTTTTCATACGTTATTTTGGGTGCTTATTGTCTAAATTTATTCATTTTAGTTTAATTGATATAAAAGAATGTATATATTATTATATTTTAAACATATAATTAATAAATGCAAGTATTTAAGTCGTAATAATTTTTGCTTAAAATATTGTCATTAAATATCCAATTTTTTTAGAATGTAAAATTTTTCATAAAAAAGGTAAATACTCTCTAAAAAGCAATTTTAGTTAATATCATGCAATATGTTATTAATGTTTTTGCTATTTAAAATTTTGATTGCTTTCGAAATTACTGTATTTGTAGTTTTGTTTGGAAGCTAAATTACTTTGCTAAAAATTTTTGCACAAATTATGTAATAATTTTAAAATGTACAATTTTGCCAATTTTGTGACCACACACAGACATCAATATAATGTCTACATTTATGATTTCCATTTTTAGCTAATAATTATTTTTATTTTTATTTATAATTATTTTAAAATTAATCTTGTTAAAAATTGATGGTCTCGTAATTATAGAAATATTTTATAAAAATTTAAAAAGAGTTATATATATATTTAATTATTCATTGTTTTGCAAATTGTTTAAATAGTTTAATCTTATAGTAAAACAATGTTTGAAATGCACTAAATATATCTATTGTTTAATATTTTAAACTGTATATTAATTATTTATTAAATTTGTTATATAGTATTAAATTTATTGTACAAAATTTAACTAAGTGAAAGTAAAATTCCAAATTGATTTATATATTATTATGATGCAAAGAAATAAAATTGTTATTGTTTTAAAATAAAATAAAATAATATTTTAATGATTTTGAATGTTTTTATGATTTTTGCAGAAAATAATTTTTAAACAATTATACTTTTGAAGGTTAAATAGCAAACAATGAATTGAATATTTAATTATTATTTATTAAGATTGATCATGACTATTATTCATAAATAATTTTTATGTTTTATAGTTATTTAGTTCTAAATTGTTCAAGCAATTGTTTTTATGTATTCGTCTGACTTATCAGAGTTATTAAAGTATATTTGCTATTTTATTACCTTTTTTTAAAACTATAGTATTTTATGAACACAAAAGATAAAAGTGTATAAATATTTTAGCAAGAAATGTTTAAAAATTATAATTTCGTTTTAAATTTAATTACTTATAATATGAAAATTCGCTTATCAAATAGCAATATTATTTTGTAAATATTACAGTATAAAATAATATTTCCATTAACTATGTTAATATACTACTTATCTTGATAATTTAATTAAGCATTTAAAAATATTATTTGCATTCAGCAAAAATAAAAACTTAGATAATTAAAAATCTTGCCAATTTAATTTAACATATCTATATTAATAGCAGGATCAAATCCTGTAAAATCAATTAAACAGGTGTATCGAAACCAAACAGAACTTTGCAAAACATCCAAACATATCGAATGCAAAGTTAATCCTAAATGTCATACAAGTAGTGGCAATACAGTAGTCCTGTCATTGAGTGCGTATCGAAAGCTAATTAGGCTTAGAGTCCATTTCCATCCCCGGCCCGACCCGTCTAATTATGCACATAGACATAGCCGGGGGCCGGCAGGTGCTTCTCAATGCTCTTAACAGCTTCTGCAATTATTGCGGCTTACTTTTGCTCGCATACAAAAAAGTTTGCAAAATTTTTCATGCCTAATTCTGAAAAGCGATCAAAAAGTTTATTTTTTTATATATAAGTTATTTTTTCTGGGTAATTTAGTAATTAATCTGGTTACGTGTGTTTGCGCGCATTGATATCTATACTATAGCCAAAACGAACTCGTAATTCATTCTATACATGTTGGCTCTTGTGCAATAGGCATACCTGCGCTCTGTAGAAGTATTTGTGCAAAAAAGTGAAAGCTTTTTGACGGCCGCTGCCAAACAAGTGTCTCATTAAGAGCTTAAAACTTTTCAAATGATTGATCATTAGTTGCGTTTTTGAACGCATTTTCAATTATTATTGACCCTTTTTTAAGCATGCAGTTTTTTCTGCATTATTTACAATGCATTTATCTTGAAATCAGAACTATTTAATGTTTTAATTGTATACTAATTAAAATTCTTTAATGAACTAAGTATGCTGTTGATATTGCAATTATTTTTAAACTTATAATTATTATCACAATTTTTGCAATGAATGATTTAGTGTTAGTTTTAAATTCTGTATTAATTATGCATTTTATAATAACTATATATTAAATCTAACATTGATTGCATGCTAAATGCGTTTTTTTATTTTAGATACAAATTGCTGATATTTAATCATTTTTAAAATTAAGCAAGGTTTATGAAATAGAATTTAATAAATCTATACAAATATGTTAGCAATTTAAAAATAACTAATTAAATATTTATAGAATTTTATTTTTATATAATTTAATCATGAATTAAATGCATAATAAGTTAGCATTAAAATATAATGCTCTTTTAAATAATTTATTATAAAATAACCAAACCACAATTTGTGTGTTGTTTAGCTTTACAAAATACCAAACATAACATGGATAATTTTATTCATCAAAATATAATTGAATAATAAGTTTTATAAATTATAATAAGTACTATCAATAGCAAGTCTTGATCCTAATTACAGCCAATATAAAAATTTTTGAATGTTTTCCAAACCAAAAATCCTACTCATTAAATTAGTGCAATGCACATTTTTCCAAAAAGAATTATTCCTTATTATGATTAGAAAATTGCTGTGTGTGCTCATCGATCGTTTGCAAAAACATTCGAAAAGCGATTTTTCTTGTTTTTGCAGAAAAAACTACATAAAAACTTTAAACCAATAATTGTCGGCTAAGAGCGCCAGAACGGCATTGATATTCCACACGCGCCGGCAGATTATGTATGAGTGCGCGCCCGCGAGTAGTGCCGATGTGTTTCGCGGCCAATGGTTTTGCCAAAAGAGAAAAATGTTTTTCTTTTAAAATTCGTTATAAATTATATTTCGAGTTATTATATGCATTGTAAGTTGCGTTTTGTGTGCACAGTTGCAATTTTATTTCTGCCAAGACAAACATCTTCCACTAGCAATTCACTCTCTTTCTGATCAGATGCCGAAAATAAATATTTTTTAATTATTTTCGTTTCGGGCTATGAATGGAACTGGGTATTTTTGCATTGGTTTGCCTACTTTTGCGCGATAAGCCTGCACATATTTCTGATTTTATCATTTTTTATTACTAGAATAATTATTACAGTCGATAATAGAAATAGTACCGTGTTTAGTTATAACACTGGCATTGATTTACTGAATGGGATTAGTACACTGTATATAACTACTCGAAATTTTGCTTTTTGCAAATTTAGCATAAAATGTGTAATAAAATCAAATCATTTAAACTTGCAAATAATTACTAAATTGTCTATGTCATTAACAGCATTGCAAATTCTATTATTATTGTGCATTTACTTGAAATTCCATTAAATTTCATTTTATAAAATTTAAGAATATTATTTTATTTAATAAAATATGTAAAATTACTCAAAACAAGATAATAATTAATTTGTTTATATAGTTTGCCATAGTGTAAGATCAATTTTACACTAACTATCACAATTAATTTTATTTAAAATTATAAACATTTAATTTTTTAAAAATATTTATTTGTTTTATTTAATTAAATAACTTGATATCATGTGAATTAAACAATTTATAATTTGGATAAAAATAATATAACAGAGAATAATATATAATGTACAAATTTAAGATGTTAAATTTGAATGATAATTCAATGTCCACAGTCGCCAGCAACCTAATACAAAATTAAGCATGCATTTCCTTACAGATAAGCAAAATGATTAAGCCCAGAAGCAGAGGTATGCGTTAAGAGCTAGAATTATGCAGTATAAAGAAGTAAAAAACAAGTCGTGGCAACACTAGTAGCCACACATTATTGCAGTTGATTTGCAAAATAATGACCGAATATTGAATACTTGCGACTCTAGTCTCGAGTCTACACATCATCACAACTGCACTCAAACGCTATTAGCGCTCAAAACATTCGCTATTATATAATAGCATGAAGATATAGCTGCGATACAACGTTTAACCCAGACATAAACTCTCGCAACAAATCTACTAAGTTTAATTTTCCAAATCTATTAAAATTGTTTCGCATTTCTCAATAAATATTTTACAATGCACGTTTCTTTTATTTCAAAGTTCTATTCTATCAATAATTTAAATAAATGCAATTGTTAAAACAGCATAAATAATGCAACTTGCTGAATTTATACTTTTTAAAATATAATAAAACAACCAAATTGCATTTAAATTTTAGTTTACAAAAATCAATGTATAATTTTGCATTTAATTATTTGCATTAAAATTTTGCACATGCAAAAATAGTGGAGAATCACTAATATTATATTTTGCTATAATAAAGTTATTTAGAAAAGGGTTTATGCGTTGTAAACTAATATTAAAATAATATTTCATTCGAATATGGAAACAAAATGAGCAATTTGCAATATAAATTGATACGCATATCAAAAAATATTGCAAACAGTTATTATACGCAATGAGTAGCGAAGGTCTTAGTCGTCGAGACTAATGAAGTTTTTGTTCGCAGAAAGAGAGGCACCGATGGACTGATCGGCCGAAGAGTCGAATCGAGAACTTATATGAAAAACACATAAAAATTAAAGTTTATCTCAAAAGCAAAAAAATCTATAATAAAAAAGTCATAAATTTCTTCGAGCGCTCCAATCAGTAGCCATTAGGTTCTCATCATCGCGAGAGAGAGAGAGAGAGAGAGAGAGAGAGAGAGAGAGAGAGAGAGAGAGAGAGAGAGAAAAACACTAATAGTATTAGTTATATAACTTACAGTTTGCAGGAGAGAGCGCCGGGAGAAGTAGGAGAGAGAGGGAGAGATAGTAGGAGAGAGGTTGAGAGAGCAGGAGAGATGCGACAGGAGAACAGCTCTGAGACTGGAGAGGGCCGGCAGAGAGAAAACGCGAGAATTTATTACAGATATCTTCAACCGAACTAATGAACGGAACGCCTGGACGAGAGACTAAAACAAAATTTAGCAGAACTTCTATACACTTTAAAGACGTCGAAGCGGGCACTGGAGGTGAAAAAATAACTTTGCCAAAATAGCCGGCAGCGCATTGATGGCAGGACCAGCTCTGCCAGCGAGCACTGGTAGGTAGAGAGCGCCAGAATGAGAGTCGCAAAAAACGAGAGAAGAGAGAGAAGAGGGAGAAATGAGGGGCCGGAGTGGGGGCCGAGTAGTGAATAAACAGCACTGATATGTTCGACGACTGAACAAAATGCAACTTTTATTTCTGCGGCTATCCGTGCGCTCGCTATATGCCCCGGCACTAGCACCAGCAGCGCAGCGTCAGCGCCGGCAGAGGCACAGGTAGCTACGAGAGAGGCTATCAGTGCAGCGCTTCTTAACGTTTTCGAAACACTGGTAAACGATTGCAAATTACAGCCAAAATAGCATTTATTTAGTTATTTGTTGGAGAAATCAGCGCTTATTCCGATGCTATCGCCGGTATATAATGTACGCATTTATTACAGAAGAAAATATGATGCTCTCGAATTCTAGCCTGTACATATTTCGCGACTACTGAATTGATAGCGGAATTCAATTCGTCAAACGCGGCGCCAGAGCACGCATTTCGCTGATTATCGTACGAGTCGTTCGGTTCCACTATTTTTTATCCAATTTCTCATTAATTTCGAAATTTTTATTACTTTATTACTTTGGTTTATACATTAAATTTATTATATATCATATTTTTCCAAAATATTATTTAGTTATTAAAATAATTTTTCTTATCTAAAGATACCTCGAGTATTAAGTATTTTTAAATTTGACTAGTATACATTTGCTTATGTGTTAATTGCATTGATTAATGCAATTGTTTTTAACATTTTTAATTTATATTCGCATAAAATTTAGCAATGTTTAAGATAAATACATATTTACTATTATTGAAATATAAATAAAAAAGCATTTTTACATTTTATACATAATAACATTTTGGTGAAATCGATGTGTTTTGATAAATATACAGTGTATGCAAAACATATACAGGTGTGCCAATGTACAATTGCATAATAAAAGCTTAACACTCAATAATACAGTGTTAAGTAAGTATGCAAATTGTGTTTATTAGGCATTAACTATACCAGTATTAGTTGTATTGTATATATTTTCGAATATTTGCATATAATTTATTATTTTAAATTACTAATATATCTTGTTGTTTATTTGCCAATTTTTACAAGTTTTGCACTAATGATGCTTAAATGCATATTTAAACAGTACAATTAATTACATTGCTACTAATTAATTAAATATAAATAGTTGTTTTAACTGTGCATAAAATCTAGCGTTCCACTATTTTGGATGTTAAAACAAATGCAAAATAATTACTGTGTAAGTAAATATCAAAGGAAAATTTAAACTACAATTAAAATAAAGTTTGATATGTTACCAAGATTAAATTAATTACAAAAATAATTTTATTGATATATTGCAAATATATTAAACCTATTAAATGTATAATCTAATTAAGTTCAACTTAAATTAAAAAGTATGCTGTAAGAATCTATAATATGCAACTTGTCGAAATTAACAAAAGCAATAAAATTGTCAAGAAATAATGTGCAGAGAAAATCAAAATATATTTATACATCTCATTTTGAAAAACCAAACATTGCATACAAATTGTGGTATAACACACACAAACCGATAGAAAACTAAGATAATGGCGCGTCAGCCCCATTCGGCTACCTGTGCAGCCACTTAGCAGCACCAGCAGCAGTAGCTACCTGTGCTTCAATTTGCGCGTATGTTTGGGTACAAAGATGAATTTTAATTATTTTCTCCAAAGGATCTGTGCAATTTTTTTCTTCTTATGTTATGCAGTCTTTTTTTTTGAAGTGAAGTTCTGGTTATTCGCAGCCAATGGCTATCAATAGCCGATCCATCCGTTCATTCGCTTTATGAGCGAAACGTTTATTTCGTTTTTATTTTTTTGATTTAATGGCTTTCGATAAGTATTTTCGAGTCGTTCTTCTAAATAGTCTTTCAGTCGATTCCCGAAGTCTTAAACTCAATAATAACTTATCGGTAGAACTGAAACCAGTATTATGTGTATCGAAGGCTATATTTAGCGCAAAATCTTCCCGTCCTTTATGTAAAGGGGGTATGAATTGGTCACGAATTATGTAAAAATATTCTCTTCGTAGCCGTACGAGTTAGCTACTTGTGCGCATAAAAATTATCTTGCTCTACACTTGTTCCGTGGCTTCCTCTAACATGCAATCCGAGTTTGCAATTCAAATCGAAAATTCAGTCGAAATATTAAATAATATTATTTAATAGTACATAATATTACATAAACATGTACAGTTAATTCTGTATATCAAAAACATATCATAATTCGAATTAATAATAAAATAATCATGTTATATTTCATCAAGTGTTAAAACTTGATAAATATTTAGTAAAATAACTAATTTATTGTAAATAAACCAAATTAGGTAAACATGTTGAGTTTAGAATGTTATTTTGTTTTTAAAAAAATTTATCATTATTCCATTTTTGTAATAAGTTATTTAAAATATTTAAACTTATTTTAGACTTTTAAACAATTTGAAGCATTGACTTAATGTCGTTAATAGATATAAAAACGTTTAATATGTTTGGAAAACCAATTATAGAATTTTTTTGTTGAAAATATTTGTTTTTTTATATTTTAAAATGTTTGCCTCTAAGCCATCATTCAAATGATGACATCAAAGCAAATGCAGTTTTTTATGAAATGCACAAAAGAAGAAAAATGCGTCTCAAAATAATTATTTCGAATATTCGATTAGCAATTTATTATTTATTTTGAAATATTTGTTTCAAAAATTCTGATTTATAATTCTAATTATATTTTACTTTGAATTACATATTTTGCTATTTTATTGATATTGAAAAATAACTTTTAAATTATATATAATAGTTATAATTGCGAGTTTAACATTATATTGTACAATTTATAACGTATTTACAAAATATTAATGTATATATTTTTTTATATTAAAAGCATTTACAAGTTATGAAATTTTATGCAGCTTATACTTACAAATTAGCAAAATTATCATTATTACTTCTTGCTTGATGATTCAACTAATTAATTTCCAAAGTTTTAAATTAATCAATATAATATCGTATAAATGATTAATACAACTAAAACAAAACTATTTTAGCTTAATGTTACCACAATATTGCAATTAATTTACAACTGTCTATTAATGATCATTTAGAAATGTTAATCAAATATATTTAAGAGAGCTAAACTTAATGTAATATACTGTATAATATTGAAATAAATATCGAACTTTATTACAAGTTTATACAAAATTATAATTATAGTTGTATTAATTAATAAGATTTTAATACATTTTACCCATATCTACATGTTAGTTTTGGCTGCTAGACAGGTAAGACAAAAGACTGTTACATAATGTTATTGAGTGATAGAAGTAAACGGCAAACAAAGTGTTTGGCTTTTCTGTGTTTCTGTGTCTTCGGTGTGAAGGTCGCGAAGAGGCCGTCGTTGAGACGTATAATCAAAGGCCGGAAATGCGTTGCAATTATTTGTCGTCTTTAATGAAGAGGAAATCTAACGACTCGAATGGCATCGGATTTGTGATATCAGCGAAATTTTATTTCTATTTTACGCTAATTATTCGATTATACCTTATAATCAAATATCCTCTTTGTTAGAAAAGTGTACTGTATAAAATGTAAAAATATAATTTTACCTGTTATACATAAACTAATAAAAAGTATTCATTTTAAGTGTATGCTTATTTTTATATAAGTTATTTTATTTAATCAAGTTACTTATTTCCAAAATAAGACTTGTTTGTTCTAGCTAGTAAATATTATTTTAATATTAATACTCAACTGCATTTAACCAAGAATGCAAGGTAATTTTAGCATTGCAGAATTCTAACCCCATCGGCAACTAATTTTCGATGATAAAACTTCAATGATGCAAATAGAAAATTGTACAAAGCATCAATTATTGTACGACAGCTATGCCTTCACCGCATTGCACATTGATACATTGCGTGTCGTGCGCTAATACAGTGTTTATTTCCTGTAGCAAGTAACATTCATGAGCTAACATCATCCCATTAATTATATTTATTAATAAAAGTAAATGCGTTTTCATTCGACTCGCATATGAGTTCAGCCATACATTCGATGAGCAAATTGTTTGTTTCGAGTTTTCAAACAAATAAACTGATTGCACATTAAGTTCTACACAGCATAACTCGGAGACAAAATTAATTCTTACATGGATAAACTCTTATATACTCATTTTTATACTGTCTACAAAAATCAAGACAACTATGATAAGCGTTTTGTTGCGCACAACCTATCAATTTAATACTCATAAGAACTTAATTCAATTTTTATCAATCAGTTTTCGAAATGAACTTGAATTAATATCTTGCTTATTTAATTCGACAATTCCGTGTTTATTTTGAAATTATGCTTGATAATAATAGCGAAATAATTTTTCTACAAAGCTTATAAATAATAAAATATTTATATAACAATGTTTGCTATTTCCTGCTTAAACTCAAATAATTCTTTAATCATAAAATACTATCAAGTTACAAAAAAAAACTATTTGTTGTCCACATACTAACCGTTGATTTCCACAAGTACAATTTAACTTATTGTATTATCGTCGTGATAGTGTCTGCCAATCTGAGTATACTGTGTAACTTTACTAAAACGTATTTCGAAAATATTTATCAAGTTTATGCTTCAGATCCACTGCTGTTGGAATGTTTGGCCAAAGAGTTGCGTTGAGTCTAAACGTAACGCACATTCGAAACGTAATCCGATATCAATTCGGTTGCAATGGCTGACCACTCAATAGCTTTCAGACCTAACTCTTTGCTCTCACTCTACCCGAGAGACGACTCAATGACTAACTAAATGGGGAGTCGAAGGGAGAGAGAGATGAGAGGAGAGAAAAGTCGAGACAATCAGCAGTGAAACTCGAGTAGCAGATGAGCGCCGATAGATAAACATTGAGAGCTCGGGCTTCGTAGATGAGCTACACTTCTAAGTGTTTTTTCCAACATATGCTATAAACACATAATTTGCGACTGAAGTGTAAATAGAAATACTGTATACTTTGGTACAACATATTGGCAACAAAACCGATGTATTTGATGTCTATTATATGAGAGACAGTATATCAGTATTTCGATTGTATTTCGATGTCTGTCCGCACGTCTCAGTCGTATCTCTAATTGATATTTCGCACACATTCTGACCAAAAGCATCGATAACTCGCAGTCATAGCTATCAGTCATCTCCTCTCCTGCTCTCTCTCTCTCTCTCTCTCTCTCTCTCTCTCTCCTGCTCTCCTGTCTCTTCTATAATATTATATAATAAAAGGGGTTTTGTTTATCCCCTTAGCGTATAGAAGATATTCAATACACAGTACAATTCTGCTCTAACTTCACTTCAAACCCTATTATCTATATTATAACTCTTCGATTGCACAGTACATGTCGAGTGAGACGCAGACAACAACCCTTCCCTCCGCTCCTCCACTCATCCACTCTCTACCCCACTCTCTGTCCGCTTCATAACTTTCGATCGATTTGTTCATCTATTTGCTACTGTTTAGCTAGGAATTCGACAAAACAAAACAAACTAGAACAATTCTTAAAATATCATTTGTTGTTTTGTAAAAGTTAGCAAGCGATTAGCAGGTATATTTAGTGTAAAATTATATACATTATTTGGCATAAATCTTGTAGAGCTTAATATTAAACTAAACAAGCTAGCGTAATTTTTAAAACGTATTTTCTTGTGTAAAAATTAGCAAGCAATTAGTAGATCTATTAGTGTAAAATTTATATGTAGACTAAATATTTAATTGTAATTAAAGGCGAAAAATGTGATTATTTTATAAATGCTATGCCCTATGCCTCGAAAACTCGCCGATCAATAGTGAGTCGTTTCGCATAATTATCTTCGCATCCAATCTACAGATATCCCGGAACCGAAAATCTCTTTATCATAACATAACTATTTTTTAGCAAGATTTACAGCGAAAAAAACCTGATTATTGTTTTGATGTTGTTTCTACTCATGGTATCAATGCCATTTATGTGTTAAACACTTATTCGGGATAATTATATTTATTATGCAATTAAGCGGTTGATTAATATACAAAACCATTTGTAATGTGTTTTTGTTTATTATAAGAGAAGAAGAAAAACAGATTTTCGTTCATTAAACGAGTATTTGATTTACGCGCAGGACTTGTGCGCTTCGGAAGCGGTTTACTCGCAACCAGTTCTTAATGAAGGGCTAGATTTTTAATTTTCTCGAAAACTCTGTTTAATTAAGCAATTATTTCTGATTTGAATAAAAGTCACATTTTTACACTTGATACAATTCTAGTAGTACAAACTTTATTTCTCCTAATTTAAACATTCCTTATTTTATTACTATGGTTAGAATGATCAAAATTATACTTTTACTTGTAATTATATTAACTATTATAAGTGTTTTGCTAAAATAATGTTATTGTTTTTAAAAAAATATATTTCATGGTAATAAATATAGTTTGTAAATTTATTTTTAAAAATACAATGTTATTCCAAGTAGATTAATTTTTTATTATTAGTTTATTATGCTGCAAATATCAATGTTTAAAGGTTTTTATATAGTGTGCAGTAAGTAAGATTTTAAACTGTATTTTGCTTAACAATAACTAGAAATTAATTGCTATTAATATATATTAATTGTTATTGATGTACTAAGAAGCATTTGATATTTGAAATTATTATGTGTTGCGTATGCGGTTGTATTAATACATACATTCTAGAACTCTAGACTCGAGAAAATAATTGGCTGTGCCGGTGCACCCGAAGATGCCTACCTGTGCCAACATAGTAGCACTACCAGTTTTTCTGTGTTACCAATGCTATCCAATGCTAAAAATATGTAGACAGTTAGTGGATGCGATTCATATACTGTATACTTTATAAGAAGGCAAATATTGTGCTGTATAACTTATATATATTTTAAGATAGTATAACCTTACATGTTAATAGTCTATCATGCCAAAACTTGTGTTTAGTACTGTGTTTATGCTATTCATATAGTTTCTCACTTTCGGTATATCTCATAAACTTGTTTCTAATTCACTCATCATTTGTTTAGAAAAGTTATTAATGTTGTTATACTGTATAAAATTTATACATGCTAAACAAATATCACAAATCAATACATCAATTATTAGAATAAATTGTAATGTAATTCAATTTTCGTTGCAATAGAATAGAATTAATTGTCACTCATTTAGAAGTTATGCCCGGATAAAAGTAGCTTGCGCTTTTTGTAAAGTTGATTTGTACACACTGTTTGGTTTGCGAATGTTTGCGCCAACAGTTTTTAACTTTATGTTTTTAAGTTTATACAGTGTAAAGTGTATGCAGTCAACTCGTTTACGGCACACATCCAACTCATCATCAAAACAAATAAGCGAATCGAAACGCTTCGAACACATGATTGAGTCGAGTATTTCAAACATCAAATAAAGTGTGAATTATATTCTCCCATTTTTTGTCATGCATTTTTTCTGCGCCGAGATTTATACTGTGTAACTGCCGGTCGTCTATCCGAGCATTTGTCAGAACAATAGGCATACAATCGAAATCAAATCACATATAAGTCACAAATGTTTGCACAGTTTTCGATGAAAAAGGGGTTTGAAATCTGGAAAATAAATTATTGCATGATAAAATTTCTTTATTCAAAATCGAATTAAAAGTATGAAAAATCATAAACATAATAAAAATCGAAATAATTTTCGGTTGAAAATGTGGTGAAAGTTTCGAAAAGTAGATCAAACAATGTGTGGAAAACTCGCATTTTTCTCATCCGTCCGCTCCCTTACGCAGCGCTTACAGTAGACACCAGTAGTCGTCCGAAAGCCTATAATTTATTTTCTCTTCGATTGCGAAAAAATATTTACATTTAATGGCAAATCATCGCAAAGACTGTGGCGACACAAGTGAAGCGTATCTGAGATTTGAGTCAATGTTTTTTTGTTATACACTATTTCGTCGATTCAATCGTCGGATATATACTGTACTCTAAGTTCAGTGGAGTTGTAGTGCGAACGTCGAGCCATAGTTTCGATTGATTTTGCGGTTTTGCGAAAATGCATTGTAAATACAAAGAGTGGCGAAAACATTGCAGAAATTGTTTTTTTGAAAGTACAATGTAAAATTATATTTAGAATTATATACAGTAGAAATACTTTCTTTGAATTTTTCTTATACTGTAGAAGATTATACTATTCATTCATAGAATTGTACGATTATGATGTATTAGTTTTATCCTGTATAGTTTTAATAGCGAACATATTTTTTGCACACATTCTTTTTATTTTATCATATCTTATTTATATTGTTTATATTTGTGTATTGTTTAAGCATAGATGTACAGTATAATGCAATTTCGATACACTGCTGAATTAAAATAGCTACAGTCAACATTTAGTAAAAATACTAGATTTTCAATCAGATTTAAAAATACTACAGTAAGTTAGTAATACACCATTAATTTATCATGAACCAGGATTGTGTAATCAAGTAATCAATGATAAGATAAATTATTTTGTGTTTTGATTACAAAGTTATTGTTTGTTTCCCAAGAATTAAGCTTAAGATTTATGATAGTTTAAAGATTAAGCTTGGTAACTTACCGCGGTTTTCTAATGTCCAGGCTTTTACACTGAAAGAGTTTAACAATATAGCAAAAATTTTATTTTTAGCTTGTTAAGTTTAAGTGCCAAGTGATAAGTGGGTTAAATCAAAAATAGGCAAGATTAGTTCTTTCGTGGAAAAACTCCGCGCGGGTATATTGTTTAAAAGGTACAGGTGCGCTACAAGTGTGCCATGGCGCTTTTATCAAGATCTTTAGCACGCTTTTATGATCATTCCAAATTATTTCTATTGAATATAAAATTTATTCAAATAAAGCAAACATTCAAAAATACACTTAATATTTCATGCTAGCTTTAAATAAATAATCGTGTGGTTCGCATAAATGAGAATGATAATTTAAAATATAACAAAAACCAAAGCGATTTTTCTAAACTTAAATAATTAAGAACTTTGTTTCGAAACATAAACATAAATAAAATGTTTGAAAAGTTCGAATTTATTTTTTGATTTTGATTTAATGGCTTTCGATAAGTATTTCGAAAACTTTTTTCTAAATAGTCTTTCAGTCGATTCCCTGAGACTTAAACTAAATAATAACTTATCGGTAGAACTGAAACCAGTATTATGTGTATCGAAGGCTATATTTAGCGCAAAATCTTCCCGTCCTTTATGTAAAGGGGGTATGAATTGGTCACGAATTATGTAAAAATATCTCTCTCTCGTAGCCGTACGAGTTAGCTACTTGTGCGCCGAGCAAATTATTTTTGCTGTGCAATTTATATTTTTATACTCCTAACTTGTTTTTAAATGCAATTTTATTTCTTAACTAATATAAGAAAAATTTTCAGGCTAAATCATATTTTGTAAAATGTTTATATGATATAATAAAAATACTTATTAATACTTACATAAGATATTTCTAAATTTAACCAAAATTATATTTGCACAATGTATATATTTTTTTGCATACATTGTAAAAATGTAGTTACAGTCAATAATTGTAGTTATTATGCTTTAATTGAAATTGCATTGCAAATTTAGCTCTTTTGAATAAATCCTAAATCTGTTTTGCATAACATAGCAAAGTTAAGATAAACTCGTTTTAATACGCTTGATAAATTGTATATTTATGGTGTTATCAACAGTTTTACACTGTTGTTTTACATTGTAAATTAATAACTTAGTTTGTTAAATAATTAATAGTCATTAAATGCAGAAAATTATACTTTTATTTACAACATATCTAATTGTACTAATAATATTTATTCTATATAATACACATAACTTTATAATAGACAGTTATAAAAAGTATTATTTATGTTAAGAAAGTTTTATACAATTTACAAAGTACTTATAATTATATAATATAAGAAATGTTAATACTTTATTAATTTAGTTATTAACAAATAATTTATATCAATAATTCAGAAGAGAATTATTTTTAATTATTTGCAAATAACTATTAATGTACATAATAATTTATTCAGTTATGCTTGGTATTTCTTAACCCGTTAAACAATTTGCTTATTAAAAATTTACTTATCTTATAAAAATATTCAAGAAACATTTACTAATAATACTTATTGATAGCAAAAGAATTTTCAATTATCAACAAAAACAATAAGAAATAATTTGTCAAAAATATAATTAAATTGAAAATAAAAATCAAGTATAATTTTGAGGCGAGATTATGCGCTGGTTTTGTGGTTCAAATAAATTACACAAATGATATAAATTAATAAATCACTTTAAAATGCAATTATCGATAGTTTAAGAAAATTTAAACAAAACAAAAAACTTCTAAAAATATATTTCAATTTATGCGTAAAAGACATGATTTGTCGATAAAATGCGATGAATGGGTAAAATACAGCAAACAATTCGTTTAAGTCGTTAATCGCCGCAGATATACACAGAACACTGTTTTCGGAGCACATATACGTTAGTCGCACACATAGTCGCACAGGTATGTTGAGAGCGCGGATCATACATGAGTGGCGAGCGAACCGTTCGATTGGCTCGACTGGCCGTTCGTAACGTAGCACTGGTTCGCGCTATACATTCCGGCCGACAATAACTGATTAGAATTGTTTGCATTGTTTTGCGCGACTAATGACGAGGAATTCGAAGTCCTTAAGTAGGGATTGGCGTAACCCGAGTAGGGAGCGGGTCGGTAGCGCTGATTCACTATTAGCGTGCCGTAGGTCGGGTCGATTGCATAGCTGGCGCGCTGATCGTCGGCGGAGGACACGACGATCGCCGCGTGTTGTGTGTGCGTCGGCGACAGGCTCTGCGTCAACGGCACCGACATATAGTCGTGGTTATAGTCCGCGTACTGGTGCTCGTATGTGTTTGAGTGCACTTCGTTCGCGAGCGCCGTAGGGGATGAGTAGAGCGTCGGTTCGATCGTCTGATTAGTATATGTGTAGATGTTGTTCACTACCTGTGCGAACTCGGCGGCGCTCGGCTGCGCCACCGCCGTCGACTGGTCGCTGAGCTGCTGGTCGGCGTCGTCCCAGTGCTGCGATAGCGAGGACGCCGTCCGGATCTCGATCTTCAAGTCGGAGTCGGCGCCCGAGCTGCCCGAGTCGAGCGTCGACGAGTAGTGCGTTTTGCCGTTCAGGTGCGCTGTGCTATGATTGCCGGCGCCGTCCGACTCGCCCTTCTTCACGTCGTTCTCATAGCAGCTATTGTCGAACGAATTGCTCTTTCGTTTCATACATAGGATTATGAGTATGACTGCCGACGCGATTACGAACACTATTCCACACACTGTTAGTCCCGCTGTTAGTACCAGTGCCGAGAAGTTCGCTGTTTATTTTGGATAGAATCATTTTCACTTATTTATTCATTCTTACTCATTAATTTCGATGTACAGTTTAAGTTTAAGTTTAATTTGCGTTTTTGTTAATTTAACATATCCTATACTAAGTTATTAATACATGCAAAGTTGCAAATCTAAACTATGCGCTTGTTATGTTAATTTCAACTTTACATTTGACATTTACTACAAATATTAAGTTTTTGTAATATAAATTATTTAGAAATAAAAAAATAGTATTACTGTTTAATTTATTTAGCAAGCGGAGTACAGTGTATAACTAAGTTATGTACCAGTAAAAATTTTTGCCATTCAATTTTATATCTCTATTATATACCTCTATTCTAAGGTTTTATATATGATTTTAGTAAGTTGCTTTTTCGACTAAAATAAATTAGATAGTCAAGAAAGAATAAGCATCAGTATGATCACTCACATTCTTCGACCAAGGTGATAATCCTGGAGTCGAAGCCGAATTGGTTCCAAACGGAGCAGTTATACGAACCGAAGTCCGAGAGTTTTGATTTGCGAATCACAATCATTGAGCGGACGGTTGCGTCGGAATCGAGCGAATCCTCGATTATCTCATAGCCCTCGTTGTTGTCCACATCGACCGTCTGTTCCCCGCAATACAAAACAAGCACACAATCGGTGAATAAAAGTATTCAATTTGTGGTGAAATGTAGTGAAAAAATTTTGATGCGAAAAGTTATGGTATTTATGTGTCGGCGCCGATACTAACCCGTGAGTTGTGAAACCATAGTATCTTCTGCGGCGGTGGTGTCGACTCGACTATACACTCGACTTTAACCGCCTGTCCTTCGTTGCCGTAGAGGACGTACGGCTTTCTGATTCGCGGCGGACCTGCAGTTGTGCACATGTAGGGGAACGGAATGAGAATATTTTTCTAGTATTTTGTTTTTTAAGTAAATATGTTTTGGTTTCCTATAATAGGCGTAACGACTATCATAATGAAAACATTTATTAATGCATTTTATGTTGTTATTTTTGTTTTGTTTTGATGTTTTTGTTTTTGCAAAATATTGCCAAAAATAGTAATGCAATAAATGTATACTATTTGGAGATAGGAGAATATCTATCAAGTTGTAATTAATTACCAAGTTTAGTCATTTTAAAAGATAATTTAAAATAAATTTAAACTTAATCTAAATATAACTTTAAAACAATTTTTATTTTATTTTAATTTACTAAGCTATTAACACATGTAAATGCAACTTGGCTATTTAGAGATTAGTTTAACACTCAATATTAAAGTAAATATATTTTGATGAACTGTATAAATTGTAAAATTCTTGAATTCAAACTAAGTAAAGTAAAAATACTACAGTATAATGAAATGAAATAATGCATACCTTTAACGTAGAGCAGAGTTTGTGCGGAAATCTCTGGAAAGCCTTTGACAGTCGCTCTACAAATGTATTTCCCGACTCTGTCTCTCGACATATCACTGATCACGAACTCGGCGCCCGTGCCGACAACACGACTGTCCTTAATCCACGTGATATCGGGCACCGGATTACTATCAATGTCGCAGCGAAGGCGCACCTCATCATTGAGCTCAACGCCGGTCGTCGGCTCCAACGGACGCGTAAAGTTCGGTCCGTACGCCACACTCAGCGTATGTCGCGCTCGGCTCACACCGACACTATTGGCCGCTTCGCAGCTGATGACCACACCATTCATATCCTTCGACACCTTCGTGAGCGCCAACCGCGAGCCGTGATCGCCGCCGAACGGCTCGTCGTCCCGAAACCACTTATACGTCAGTTGACTTGGATTTCCATTCGCGTCGCAAAACAGTGTAATATCGTCGCCGATCTGCATGTGCGCCGAGCCGTCGGCGCTCGACGTCAGCTGCCGGAGCTGCACTTCGGGCGCGTAGCGCACCTCAATGCGAATGTACGTGTGCTGCGGCTGCTTAAGCGCCGAGTTCTCCGACCGACAAGTTAGCCGTTTGCCGTCGAACTCCTTGTGCGCGACGAACGTCCACTTGAGCGCCGCGTTCCACCGCTTCCCGTCCGACAGCAGTTGCGTCGTGTAGGAGATGCCCGACAGCACCGGATTATTGTCGCCGTCCAGCCATGTGAGCTATGAGGGAATGGCATGTAGCAATATAGTTTAAGTATATGTATGAAGTAATTGATTGAAATTTTTATGGAGAAAAACAACACTCGTATTGCATACCTCTGCGGGTGGTTTGCCTCCATGTGCTTCGCAGGTGAGCTCGACGGTCATGCCAGCGGTGGTCCGCAGATAGTCGCCCTGCGCTCGGGTCTGCACAATGACGGGCGGCTCCGGTGGCACGAATACGGTGAAGGTGGCGCTCCTCGACCTAATGCCGCGCACCCCTTCCGACGCGCCCACCTGGCACTGGAAGGCCGCGTCGTCTTCGAGCGCCACTGACGTGATTTGCAGCGAATAGTCGCCTAATTAGCCGTAAATTCTAATTAGGAATCGATTTCTCAAAACCCTAACCCAATTCAGTCAACACATACCCTCGTCATCGGCGCCGAGCATTAGATATCGGGGAAAGCCGTTGAGATTGCGTTCCGTTCCCAAACCGAAGCCATCCCGCGTCCACTGCAAAGTGCCAAGTTTGTGGTCAACCCTGCATGGTAGGATAATGGTGTCGCCGACTATCGCCGTCTTATCGCTCGGTTCGATTGCAAACCTCTGCGGCGATAGGTCTGGTGTTTGCGTTGCGTCGATGAGATGTAATGCATAATAAGTTAGTTTTCTATATTCGCAATCAAACTCTCTCTCTCTCTCTCTCTCTCTCTCTCTCTCTCTCTCTCTCATTTCAAATAAAAACTTTATAATGCACTCACTCTGTCCATCAATAAGTTGAAGAAATGTTAGCAAAACTATCGCATATATCGAAGAAATCATTGTTTTATGTTTTGTCAAACACGTCGTAATCCAATGTTTGAGCGAATGTTCACAATAATAGTCGCAAAATAAGCATGTATCAAAAATTCCGATTCACTTTGATGTGGTTCGAGTCGATTAAGAAAAATGCAAATTGTTTTCACATTCTAAACTTTTTAGCCAGGCTATTTTGTAGGAATAACAATGTGCACATTAGGCCGGCTCATAGTTGCTTGCATATATTTATTAAAAACAATTTGAAACTATTTTGTAACAACACAAAATAATGCAAGATAAGTTTGCTTCATATAAAAAGTGATTATATTACGTATGATTTTTAATCACTGAACAAAGCAATTAATTATCATGATTAAAAAGCAAAATTATTTCCGATTGTCTAATACTTGATAGTTATAAGACAACGAATCGATTTAATAAAGTTTAGAAAGAATTTCCGGATTTAAGTGAAAAAAGTTGCGAAACATGTGATAACTGTCTGGAAGTTCATCGACGGATAGGAGCAGTCAGTCCGCGCACAGCACTCGCATCGGCACTCGTATCCAAACCATCGCACAGTGATCCTCACGCACTACTACTCTGCACGAGCGAAACGCCCGGGCATCTGTGTAGGTTCGCCGTACAGTGCGAGTTTGCGCGTTCAACATGTTCAACTTTTCAAACTATTTTTACATTGCTTACAATGTAACGCCATCTATACGAGCCTTGCGGGACTTATACGTTAACATGTTTAATGCAAAATTGTGAGTGGTATTATGTTTAAAATTTAACATGCATATTTATAGTGTCTGTAGATTGGGATCTAGTAGTAGATTCGCCGTGGTAAATAATAAGAATTGGGCTGCTACGAGCAAATTTTAACATTGCCATTAGTTTGCAATGCATTAATTAATTTGTAACCTCTTTTTGATTAAAGTTTGCTTTATGATTTATCTTGTTTGTAATATTATTATAAACTTTTTAATAATGTAAAAATATTAATATTAATATTGTAACTGAATACTACATTTATTATTGCTATTTTAGCAATCCTAA
Organism: Metabelba pulverosa; assembly: GCA_034697605.1. Classification (NCBI taxonomy): domain Eukaryota; kingdom Metazoa; phylum Arthropoda; class Arachnida; order Sarcoptiformes; family Damaeidae; genus Metabelba; species Metabelba pulverosa. The sequence goes on from JAQIXC010000085.1 coordinate 49,910, forward strand.
TTGAAATATTTATGAAAATGCAAATTATGTTCAGTTTATTAATATATTGTTAAAAATATTATTTTAATACTAGAATAAAATATTGAATTGTTTATGAAAACAACAACTTGGTAAATGTTAACTACAAGAAAACAAGGTTAAAACATGCTTGCTAAGTTAAGTTGTACTAACATTAAATGATAAACTTTATTCAATTAAATTAGCAATAGAAAATAATTTAATTGCATTGTAGCAATGTAGAATTTACGGCTGTGTATAGCAAACCGAGTAAATCGAATCCATGTTAGCCTTGACTACAGCTTTGGTGAAATGCGGCTCTAACTCGAAATCTACGGTCAAATCCAGTTTCCGCGCGATCGCCATCGCCTTCGCGTTACTACTCCAACAGACGTACAAAATGCCGAATTCGCGCGCATTCGGCAACAGTTGACAACTCTCTCTCATCAGTAATTCGGCGATCAATTCGTTGTCCGCATATATCGGTTCGTAGACAGCGATGTCGGCGTTGGTCACGAATAGCGCGCAATAGCCGCGCACGCGCTGGTCGGCGCCGACCGCCACCAACGTCACCGATTCGGGCGTTTTCGCGATTTTCCGTATGAGCGCCGTCTGCTCGAGACCCGTGACCGTCCGGTTGTAGTCGACGACGCGTTCGATATTTGCGTCGCTGATCGGTTCCAACGATATTCCCGCGATTGCGGCGGTCAGTCGGCTTAAGTCGGGTTTACCCACGTATGCAATCTGTCGGCGGTCGGGCGCTATCGTGAAGTTCTGTTCCGTTCGATATTTGGCCGCAATGTCGTGTTGCGCGCAGAGACCGATGTTTCGATCGGCGCCGATGTGCTCCATCACCGCCCGCCACAGCATTGGCCCTATACCTCGGCGCTGATAATTGGGCCGAACGGCGTACTGACAGATGAATGCGAGGTCGGCCGAGTAGATGATACCCGAGCACACGCCCACTATTTTATCTGGGTTTTGAAATATGCATGATAATAAATAAAAATAACATATTATAAACAATCATGCTAATAAAAAAAATTATACAACTGTTGAAAATTGCCGTAATTTTAAGTACGCTATACTGTTCCTAAGTTTTGTATTTATTTATGCTTGCTAATAGATATACTTTACTTGTATGTACTTGTTGTATTTTATCATAAACATGCCAGATTATACCGTAAGTGTTTAGTATTAAAAATCTGAATTAATTTAGTCGAATAGTATGTGAATTTAAATGTAAATCATTAATTTTACAGTGTTACTGTGCATACTGTATATTTGGTAATGAATGCTGATTATTGAAAGTACGATCAAACCTCCTATGACTGCAGTACTGCAACAACTGTTGTCGGGAACCGAATATACAGTACAGTCTAAATATGGTATATACAGTTATTACTGTAATATAAATACTCACATATCGTTCATTTTCTCGGGAACTACTATAGCAATTTTAATTTAACTTGTGTCAAAACATTAAAAATTCACCCACGCAACTTTTTTGTATTGATGGATTTTGAATCGAATTGATATTTGTAAA
>JAQIXC010000086.1:0-51390 GCA_034697605.1 Metabelba pulverosa
CTCTCTAAGCCCTTGTATTGTCATTACTTCGGACTCACAAAACAATAAATAACTCTTTTTTCGTCTCAAAATATAATTCCTTAAAATAATACTTTTTTTGTGTATCGCTAATGAAATTCAATGAACTCTTAAATTACAAACAAATTCACATAAATTTCGAGCCATGAAAGCGAACGAATCTAATTGAGCAGATGCTTTAAAATAATAGTGGCATGATACATATCGGTAGTTTAACTGATCGTAAAACCGGCGATTTTATTCCGATGAGAATTTTATTCTTTTATTATTCAGATAGTTTTCCAGTTTTTCAAATTGATAAAAATGCGATTTAGATTAATATTTTATACTGTACTTAACTCGTACTTATTTCGAGAACTGTATAAATTTTTGATAATTTATATTTTTTGCCAATTTTTCGCAAACATATAATTCAAACATTAATCAACGGCCGGAAGACTTGCGTTTTGCTAATTAGTTCATCGTTTCTAATACTAATACAAGAATACACTGCTTTGTGTTGTAGTTTTTTGCCTAATATTAGTTGCTAACTATTCTAATTTATAGTCATAAGCATAATACTTTGTAAATTTTAATTAATAATGTTTTATAATAAATGAACGTAGTCAATTAAAAACATGCAAATTATAAAGTAACACAATAGAAATTTGTAAAGAGTTTAATTTTAAGCGGGTTAGAGGGTTAGATTTTAATTTGAAATAAATTCTAAATTACAAAACATTTTTATTAGACATCTAATACCCTTGCGATAATTAATATTGTTTTAATTATTTTACAAAGTTAAGCATAATTGTTATTAGTTAAATTATAATCAAGAATGTTTTGAAGAGTTAAGCTAAAATTAGCAAACATTCTAAGTATCATATCTATTTTTACTCATTGGTTTTGTTTTCATTTTATAGCATTTCTTTAATTATAATTTATAAATTAATTTTGTTAATTGAGCTTACTACAAACAAAATTATTAATTAAAGTTTTTATTAAAAAATATTTCTTAGAATCATTGTTATACAGTATAATACTAAAAATAACATTTGATTTTGGTCTTATTTTGATTTAATTATTATGAAAAAATACAACGTGCTAGTTTCTAAACAAGATCAACTAAAAGTTGATGTATTTATAGGATAAAATATATTGTGAAAAAAATATTATTATTTTCTATATAAAAAGTGAACTTGGTTGTGATAAGCATGGTTAAATTTAAAGCGAGACGAGCGTTGGTATGTATTGTCAATCAGAATGCAATCTATTCTCTAAAAACGCATCGCTTTTAGAGCCGAAGACCTGAGAAATTAGTCGAGAAGTGGAATACAGTGTTCGGCTTCACTGCCACTCAATCTTAATCACTCATATATGCGACCGAAACGACCGAAACGATCGAATTATTTTACATTTCTCTTATTTACTTCAAAAAACATTTTCACTTTTTCCGCCCAAAAATACTAAATTTAATTTACATCGAAAATTCATAAAATATTTACCAATTTTGATCATGTTAAATTAAACGTAACCAATTTTACTCGCGCCGCTGTTTGAACTTGATCAATAAAATTTCAATCTATTTTTTAAAAATAAACTTTGCAATTTTAATATTGATTATTCTTCAAGCATTTCATAATTTGTATGCTATGCTAAAATTCATATCGATTTTTATGTTCTTGTCATTTAAAAGTAATCAGCATTCTTATTTTTTGCCAAACTCGAATTTTGTTTTTGCTATTCTTCGCTAAGTTTTTATAGTTTTCGACTAAGATTTGGCACAAAATTCTGAACTCAGACTAAAATTACAAATCTTTACCTTTTGTTGAGAAATAAATGTTACAATCAATGAGAGCTTAAGAATTTCTGCAATTAAACAAGTTTAAAAATTTAATTTTGAAACAATGTAATGATATTTCCAAACTTAGTTATAATGGTTATTACTATGTAAGTTATAAACAGATTTTTATAGTTTAGAAAAATTTTGTTTTTAATCTTGCCTAAATCTGAGAAAAACTCATTTAATTTTTTGTTTTAAAACTTTTCTAATAAATCATTGGTAAAACTGATTATTTTTAAATGAATAGGAAACTGTTTTTAAGCGATAGTTTCATCAAAACTTTTTAATATTTTTACATCAAATTACATATTTTTGATTATTTAGATAAAAATATTCTGTTTAAAAGCAATTATTTTAATGATCTATTATACTGTGTAAACAAATAATTATATTAAAAATCGATTCTTTAAATATATGTCGATTTATCGATAAATATTTTACAGTAAATTTATATTGCTGCTATATATAATACATTATATTCATTCTAGAAATGTAATTAGAAATTGAAATTTTACAATGCAAATTTTTTTTAATTACAAGATTTAATAAACCGTCTAATAAATTAAATTAAAAATTATATTAAACACGTTAATAAAATATTATATAACTGCAACATCTATAGTTGAATTTTACATTAATATTAATTAAAAATTTAATCTTACATAATAACAAATAAAAACAATAAGGAAATAACTACACTGTTAAATAAATGAGCAAATAAACGTTATATCGCGCTAAAATTAATATCTTGATAAAGAAAAACCTCCAGACTAATTGTAGACATTTTTATTGCACATATTAGAGTTAATGTTGTAATATGTTTCTGCGTTATTGATAATACAATAGCAAAAATAATTTTATTTTCATACAATTAAACTCAAAAACACTTTTTATATAATTCGATTAAAAGATTGTTTTATAGTTTAATATAATGTTTGAAAATACGAAAAATAATTTTTTAAAACTTAATACTTTTCAAAACAAATTGATTGGAAATAAAATTGCGAAATGCTATTACAGCGAAAATAAACGAAACAAATAACTCTTGTTCACAAAAAATAGCTTGTTCAAATTTATTCGTGCCGATATGAAATGGGCAGAAATAAGCGTTTTAAACTGGAAAATTTTATCAATCATATTTCTAGTTGAGTGTAACGACTGAAAGGGGTTTAATGATTCAAATAATTTATTAGGAAATCGGAATCGTCTGGCATTTCTGTACTCCCTGTGCCAGCTGCCTGCGCCGCTGACTTAATAATCGAAAGCCAATCGAAGTTTGATTGCAATCGATGTGCACTTTACTATCATGCACCTTCTTATGCGCTGTTCGTATTGTAATCTTTGCAAATTTGAGTCTATTATTATCCGCGCGGATACGGCTCTCATGTTATTTAAGCGCCGGTAGTATTACAACGGGTTATCGCTTTTAGGAGTACCTCAACTCGACTTACCCTTTACTCACTGTGACTGTAATCATAACTAATCGAAACAGTCTTTTCGAATGCAATTTGATCAGTGAATACACAAAACTAACATAAAAAGAGAGTTTTTACAAAATTGATGCTAATCTCTTCTGACTTAGCATGTATATTTTACTTAAAAGTTATAACAGTACTGTTCGCTATCTTACATATATTATTCTACATAGATTACTATTGATGTTTCTTATTTAGGGTTAAATATGTTTTTAATATTAAAATTTCATTTAAATTAAACCCATTTATATTATTTATAAATTATTTCTTACTAAATTATACATATAAATTAATAATGCAAATTTGATTAAACTTATTTCACATTTTTCATACATTGGAGTTTATTTTTATAACTCGGTATAACTCTTTTTTCTATTTCAGTTTACAAGGTAATAAAAATTTCAATCAGAATTATTCGCAATAAAAAGAGTTAATAAATAAAATGAAATGTTTTTCTTATTTGTTTTGTTGTGTTTGGGTAACAGATATTCCTAACACTCGAGCGAACGACTCGAACGAGAAGTTTCGGAAATTTGTGCTCAGATTCTGCGAAAAGGCGAGTAATCTCGGCGTTCCGTTCGACGACTGTTCGCATATATGAAACGGCGCTTTCGATCGCTATTATCGCGAAATTATATTAAAAATAGATTGTAATGCCGTTCAGACCATTCATAACATTTAATTAAATGTATATCATGTGGTGTCCGAACCCGTCGCTACAGTCAGTCGCTTCCGTCACAGACGTACCGTAATATACAGCAGTATATACGCAGTGTTTATATACTGGGATACAGAGTATTGTATCCTTTAATTCGATATTAGTGTCGAACACTTGATCTACTGGTGCTCTTCGGGGCCAATACGACGATTACTTCTGCGAGAATCAAATGAGACATTTCGAGTGAATCAAAAGCAGACATTGAATACAATTGAGTAAAATAATGACACTTTAAGTCTCTACTGCTTTCACTAACACCACTCTATACTCCGCTGTTTATATACCGTATACTCAGTATTATTTGATATATACTTATGCTGTGTATTGGTATGGACTGTATATTGGATATTGAAAAAGAAATTCATTAAATCAGTGAAAATACGGTTAAAACATGTCTTAAGGCTATCATTAATATCAATTTGTTGCCACTTTTGGCTCTCTATTCGTAAATAGGATTTTATCCGAAAAGTCGACTCAAATCACACATATTTTCTATTCAACAGAACTTGTGTTCGAGTTATTAAAACTCAACTTATTTTCTAATTCAAATACAGTCGTTATGACAACAAGCGCTTGGAGAATATGAACAATGTGCAATTTTTTAGATTAATTTTCTCAGGTATTAGTAAAACTTCAAATAAATGTTACAAGTATTTGTTTTGATAATTAAACTTATTTCTCACTGTTGTAAATTATATTTTAATCTATAATGTATTTAGCTTGAAATTCATTAAAATAAATTATTTACTAACTAATTATAAATATTTAATTAATAAATTATCTGCTGACACATTATTTTATCACTAAAGTAGTACCGAGCTAACTTTTTTATTTGCTTGAATATTCTAATAAATTATATATTAAATTAAGCGCAGATAATGAAAGTTTTAGTTGCAATTTAAATAATATCCATTTTGTTAAATACACTAATCAATTCTTATTTTAAAACAAATATAATTTTTTCAGAAAATAATTTATTTGAGTTATCCTATGAGTTCAATGAAAATATAATTTGATATAAAAATAATATGCTTGTAAAATTAAATGCATTAGTTTATGTTTAATTTGAATAATTATACATAAAACTTTTATTATAAGGGGTTAATTTGACGAGCCACCCATTAAAATATTTAAATATGGATGTTAGGCCGGCACTTCTATAGTTCTAAAATAATGTATCAGCCTATATATTGATTATAATTATGTAGTAAATATTCTTTTATTTAATAATCTAATTTTGCTAAGCTACAGGGTCTTAAATTGCATAAAGAATCTTTTATTGTGTTAAGAATTTTTAAGCTGAATATTTTAGTAATTTTATTTTGTTAATTCAATTAAACTTAATAATTTAATATTAAGTTATAAAGCTCTTAGCATTGTAATTTAATAAAATACATTTGTTGCTTATTTAACATATATTTTAGTTAAGAAATGGCATAATATTTTGAGAAATCAAGCAAATAATTGGTTAATTCTCTAATTAACAATTTATTACGTTTATTTTATGTACACAGTAGTGACTATAAGTTATTATATAGATTATATACATCTACATACTGTATATTCAAAGTTACATAAAAATATCCTTTTTTAAATTATTATTAAGTAAAATAAATAAAATTATATTTACATGAATAATTTAGCAGGTTGCAAATTAATTAAAGAAAAAATTGTAAATAGAATACAAAAATACGACTTGGTTAAAATAAACGACAACGAATTTATGGCCTTGCTCAATATTACAAATGTTAAGTTAAAAATAAAGAATTTATTCCTCAATTCCAAGAATAATCAACTTAATTGAAAATATTTATTTTTTGATACATGGCACTAACATTTATCATGCTTGCATAATTCAATTGCAAAATATAAATATCTTTCATTTGAATTTCATGTAATACCATGTACATTTATTTAGTATTATATTTATAGAACATATTTGAATAAACATATACAGAATATATTAATATGTTTTAATAAAATCGTATAGAATGTCTATTTTTACGTAATTTATTTGGAAATATTAGATTGATGGCTAAATTTAAACGCTATTAAACTTGATTAAGTCTAGTTCCTGTCAAACAAAACCACCTACATAATTTTAAACGGAAGTAATGTCTAAAAAATGAACAGTTTATTATTATTTATACTATGCAAATAGTAGCATAAATTTGTAGAAATCATTTGTCATTTAAGAAAATTTAATTCTATTACAAAATCTACAGAGAATTACAGCAAATCTATGTATAGGCTCTTAATGTATAGAATATTCTTATGAATAAACAAATAAATAAAATTCAAACAAATTTCCGCTTTTTTCGTAAACATATTAAAAATGGAACTTAATAAAATGTTATTAAAAAACAAAAATAAATTCCACGAAATATTTTGCATATAGATTTTTATTTTCAACTTTAATACAAGTTCTAAAAATAAGAATATTTTTAGTTTGCAGTTATTTCACAATTTTAAATTGAAATATATTTGTGCTGTATAAACAGACATTAAATTTTGTATATAGATTATGTCATAAACAGATTTTTAACTTTTATTTTAGTAAATAAAATATTAGATAAAAATATTTCTGATAAAAAAGCTATCAAGACAAAATTGACATATAATGTTTTTAAAAGTATTATATTTGGTTCTGACTAAAATAGCAACCTCTTTTAAATAACAAAGTATTGATCGGCACATATTGTGTATCCAGTGTTGTTTAAGCAAGAACATCTTAGTCTATAGTGTAATAATTAAATTTAGAATTGAATGTAAAAATAAAATTGCAAACAACTTTTTTTTGGCAAAATTTGATTAAAACTAAAACTTTATTTTAACAAAACACTTAAAAATTTTTCTGATTGTCCGAATGGCAGAGCTAACAGATAGTATATTTACTATTATTTTACACACTGTAAAATTCAATTAGGAAATTTCTTAAATAGATTTTAGAACTAAAAATATCTATTTATTAAATGTCTATTTTTTAGTAATAATTTAATTTATAGTAATTTGTTTTTAAACATATTTTATATATGAAAACTAACGAAATAATATGATAAAAGTTAACAAATTATATAATTTTTTTGTTAGATCTATATAAAATTTACCCTATACATGATAGTAAGTTATTTGATAAATAAGTTATTCTATTATTTTTTTACTTATAACAACTGTCAAAAAATATTCTACTGTTTTTATATTTGTTGCTAGTTTGAACATGTTTAATATTTAGGTCGCATACTATATATATTTTTTCTTTTCATACAATATATTTATTTTACTTTAACCGTATTTTTCTGTATTCAACGGAATTTCCAATTGAATAAACACTTAAAATATCTTTTCGTCGAAAATATCGTTTTCGCGAAACTAAAACCGAATGATTCGAATGGATATATGAATACAAAAGTAGAAAAATATGTTTTGATAATTGAGTTGAATTGAGTTGAAGTGTTTGATAAATATTATTAGTCGAACACACGGACAGACGGCGGGCACCGGGAGCTGTGGCACAGTGTCATCAGTGCAGTCACACGAGTAGTTTTGAGGCGACCGTCCCATTCAATTAGACTTTTGATATCTTCATATTTTCCTATTTCCGCGATTCTCTCTCTCTCTCTCTCTCTCTCTCTCTCTCTCTCTCTCTCTCTCTCTCTCTCTCTCTCTCTCTCCCCATCCCTCCCCCAAACTGCACTTGAAAACATTGTGACTTTAATTCCGCGAAAGTAAAATTAATCTAGATGAAAGTTTGGCGCAAAAATAATAATCTTCATCATTTTTATCCTTTTGCAGACGAATTAAATAAATTGCTCTCAAGTTTTGGAAAACTTTTTGTGATATTTGTGTTAAAAAAGTTCCGATTTTTCTCTAATTTATTGTATTTTCGGATCAAATTAGCGGAAAAGATGGGATTAAAACGCGAATAGATTCGTAGTAATTCTTACAGTGTATTTGCACTTATTACTTATGATATCTTTTATAGTTTTATCTATATGAACATAACAAATATATACATGATCAATTCAAACAGGTTTTCGATGAGTCGGGCATTGTAACATAGCAATATTAAATAATAAGATATGCCATTAGATGCGCGCGAATTGATTGCTTTGCGAAATAATGATCCAATTATTTGCCGACATATCTGTGCGGTTCTCATATCAGTGCCATTAGTCACACATATACTGTGTATTCTGTGTTTGTGCACACGATTGGGAACTGGAGTGTTGGGTGCAATTCCGTGTGTGTAAAGTGTTTCGATATATTATATCTTGTTACAAATACACAGTGCACAATCGGCGCCAGATATCGATGAATAGACTGTAATCGGCGCGCGATTGTAGTCGTAATTAATGCAATTATCTGCGCATTACGTACGGCATTCAAAACGCTTGTATTTGTGCCAAGATACTTTTTCTACATTATTCATGTTGTTTCGCAATTCCAGCATGACACGAATTTTTGTGTGATGCCAGTTGAGCACCCGTTTGAGTTTGACCGAAAATATAAAATGTATGAATCTAGGTCACAAATGAACAATCGCCGACACATTTTCGCGAATTGACTCAAATTTTTGTAGCAAGCTCAATTCGTTCAATATTATAATTGATCTTTGCACCGTATGATTTGCTACTTTTTTACCATTCAATACGGATTCTGATTTGAATGAGTTTTTCGGATTTCTTCGATGCTTTTACATATACAGATTTTTATATACAGTATAAAATTGACTTAAATATAATGTAATATACATTTTGTGGAAATTTTGAAATATTTTTTGTGTATATTTCTTCAATCCGTTCGTATCGATTAGGAAAATAATTTCAATACTTCGACGGCTTTTCTCTCTCGAAAGACCCGAAAATATTACAATTTGTGAATCGAAAAGAGAAAATCAGATTTTTTCTCTCGTTTTTCTACTTTTGCATCGAATCTAATAAAAAGCGCTTCGAATCGGCTTTTGCATTGAACTTCAGATTTTGTCTCCATTTTTGATGCGATTTCTTATTCGCAGACAAAAAATGGGCAAAAATTTCTTTCAATTACTTTCTAACTATATATTTGACGTTTGAGTTAAAAGTTTTTACGTATAAAAAGATTTTATTACTATTGAAAAAATCGACGAATTTGTAGTAAAAACGCCAAATTACAATGATATATTTAGGGTTTGGAGTACACTATATTACAAATTTTATCTAGCATTAATTTTGTCAAATATATTGTAATAAAGTTTTGCAAATTTAAATGTAACTTACTATTACTACCAAGCAAATATTTTTAAAAATAACTTTTTATTAATTTATTCTACCAAGATGCTGTGTCGAATAGATATAAACACTAACGACTAAGTATATTTGTCAATTTTGAAATGTCGAAAAATAGTTAAGCAAGTTTAAAGTTAGTCGGACATTGAGTTAGTTATTTGATTGTTAAAAAAAACTTTTATGTCGAGATAAAATTTTTTGTTTTACAAAATATACAGTATTTCAAACTTTTTTCCGAAGAAAAGAAAAAGAAGATCTAACATGGTGAAAAATGTTAGAGAAACTTTTTTCTTTTTGTCGAATGATATGCGACTTTTATGAATTAGGTTTGGAAAAAATATCTACTGTATAAAATAATATTTTTTGTTCTGTTAGTCTCTAGAGTCGCGAAGTTTTTGTTCCGATTCTCCAATAAGTTATAGACTTTATAAGTAATTATTTGTGAAGACATTGAGTGAGAGTTTGGGAGAGAGAGAGAGAGAGAGAGAGAGAGAGAGAGAGAGAGAGAGAGAGAGAGACCGAATCGGAACTGATTTATCTGTTCTTCTCATTGCAAACGAGTGTTAAGACATGTTTTGACTCAACGGTATGTTTGCGAAAGTGTGACAACAAATGACTTTTTACAGCCATTTTGACGCTATTTTGACGCTATTTTATGCCCACTATTTCAGGAAACTCGTCGTTTTAATCAGTTCGTTTTTTCTATTTCCAACATTTCCAATTTTATATTCTTTGTTTCGGGTATTTGTCGACTCGTTTGTATCAGATAATGAAATTTTATGGTTTATTGAATACTTTATTTATGTTTTTTGTTCCAAAACTGAATTGAAAGCCGAGAATATCGAGAGCCGTGTATACCGTCTATGGAATCGAAAGATTTTTTTTCACAACAAAAAGTTTTTGAAAGCTATTATTTTTCTCAAAACGAGTGTAAAATCTGAGAAATGTTTGCTTCACTTAGTGTTCAAAAGAATAAAAAAATTTCTTTAAAATTTCGAAATTTATTAAAAATATTATATTTTGTTTAAAAGTGTTTTTATCATTCGTAAAAATTTTAAATTAATTATTTTTAAAAATTAATTTGAAGCAATTAAGCTTAGTCATTTGAAAAACATACTTATAATTTAATTAATATAATTAGCAAATTATAATTTATTATTCAAAACAAATTATACTAAAATGGAAAGTAATTAATGTTTTATACTGTAACTTAGTTAGTCACAATTTTAATTGAATGTGCAAATACCGTATATAATAAATTATCAAGCTATTTTTATTAAGTTTCTGTTAACCTTTAAGTTATTATTATAAAATAAACAATAAAAAGATGTAAAATGTTTATGTAAGCTACACTCGTATAGAAATGATTTAAAACAAAATCACATGGTTATTATTTTATTTTTCAAAACAACTCTTTCGATTCGTTTCTGATTAGTAGAAAAAAGTCAAAATACGATTCCATTACTTAATGATGAGAAGAGCGTGACTTTCGACGAAAATGTTTTCTTTGATTCTGTTTCGGAAAAAATATATCTGTCGTTCAAACTCTTTTTAACTAAATTTAAGTCGAAGTCTGCGTTTGAGTCGAACTCTCGAATTCTTGTCCTCAACGCCGAAATTGATTGAATAAAACAAACTTTTCTCGACTCTAAAACGCGAACATAAGAGTGATTTGTTGCCATCATTTGCGCCGAATATTCCGTTCGCCGATTGAAAAGATCGGAAACGCTTTGGAATCTGAGACTCAATATCGACTCGAAAATGCAATTCGACTTTTAGGCCCACAATTGCAATGAATATTTAGATGAATGGCTATTAAATTTCCAAAGTTCTTGAACTCGATTCACATTAAACCAACCAAAAATGTACAGTGTAAACAATTTTTAAAAAGAATTTTTCGAATAAAAAGCAAATGTAATTTTTTCTTTTTAGAAATGTATTTAGATTTGAAATCTTTTTGCAAATTTAATAAAAATAAATATAATATCTAATTTCGAAATAAAATATTAGCTTTGAGCTTGGCAAATGTTATGCTAAATTGATTTATTTGCTTCTTGTTTAATTTTAATGTAAACTTAGATATATTTTGGAAAAAGCATTCCTGTAAACTATCCAATAGGCACTTTAGTAAAAAGTATTCGTAAACAAGAATGTTTTCATGATTAATTCTTTGTTTTGATGCATTTTTTTCATATAATTACTTTACACATTAATGCAATTATTTAATTAAACAAACAATTTGTTATACAGTAAGAGTAAATACAGTAATTGATATTAATTTTACAATAGAATATGTCTTTATGTAATGCTTAAATGAGATAAAAAACATCTTTCTAATTAAAAAAAACTGTTATTTTTAAAATACAATATTAAACTAGTTTCTGATTTAAAAATGTACTTGCAAATATCTAGTTTGTATTTATAAAGTAAAATTAAACAATTACCATTGAAATACACAAATTTAAAATATTTTAAAAATAAATTGTGTTAAATCATTGCGGCAAAAATGTAAATACAAATATCTAACTATAATTCCAAAATTGTAGCTAGATAGTTTTATTTTGACAAATGTATTCATTTTTATTTATTTATTTTGCTAATGTTTTTTCTTGGATACAAGTATTTTATTTTAGCAAACTTGTTTAAAAAAAACTGTTGAAAACATGTATTGAAGTACAATAAGACTCGCTTATTAAGAGTATATTTGTAGGTATAAAGCAAGAAATGTACATGGTAGTTTTTAAAGAAAAGCTTTTTGTGTTGCTTTTCTTCTTCATTCTCTAGTTTTGATTTAATGCAAAAAACTTTATCCGAAAACAAGTTTTCCGTTCCATTAACTTGGGCTGAGATAAAGAGACGAAGATTTAGTCGCAAACAAAAGTTCGCTTAAAAATTAAATTGATTTAGAAAAAGAAGCTGTATAAAATTTCAAACTATATCGATGAAATGAATGGAAAATAATAATGCCAGTTAGGTTTAGCTTGCCATTTTTGTCTTTAATGTCACATTTTTTTGAAAACGTGAAAAAATAATCAATAGAATTGCTTTTATTATTTTTAAGAACATTAATAAACTTGCTAGGATTAAAATTTAAATTCCTTTATTTTATGTGTGACATGATCTTGAATCGAGATAAATAAATTTGTTAATAAATAATAATAGCTTATGTAAAATTTAGAATAAAGCTTCGGTTGCGAAATTCATATGATTTATCCACTATTTTCTAAATAATTTATAAGCTATATTGCAAAATTTTACTTTTTATATCACATCATTTATTTAATCACGTTTATATTTTACTGTACAGGTGGTCAAGATGTTAGCAGTCGTGGTTGCCGTCTTCGCTACTCTTTGGTAATTTTCAAAATTCTAATTTAATTTATCATGCTAACTTATTTATTATAAATTTTCATTTTAGGCTACCCTACAGAGCATTAGTTGTTTATAACTCATTTGCTGAACCAGTTTATATGGACCTTTGGTATACATTAACTTAATGTTCATATATTTAGACATGTTTATAATTTTATAATTCAATTTCTATTCCCAGGTATTTAATGTTCGCTAAAACAATGATATTTGTGAATAGGTTTGTATTTAAATTTACTTCAATATTTCACTGTTGCAAATAAAATGCTTGGGTTAATTAATCATTTTTTGATTAATAACTAATGCAATAATTAAACATGAAAAATAATAATTAAGATTCTATGCAATATTTGCAAATAAATCTACAGAGAACGAATTAAATTTTTTGATAAATAGCTAACCGGAAAAAATAAGCTTGGTTAGTGCATTAGGGCAGAATAGGTTCCTGTAATTAACATATTAATTAATTATTATATTCCAAGTTGGCAAGCTAGTAAAGCTTGCTAAAAACAAGAGCAACTAAATTGCAGAATTATTAAACATGCTACAGTATTTAAACAAATAAAATGTCGCAATCACCTAGTGCAATCAACCCGATCATCTACTCGGCCTGCTCGATCAAGTTCCGGCGCGCATTCAAGCGTATGCTGACGTGCGAGAGCGAGCAGCGCAGCCACCAGCGGGCCCGGGCGGCCCAGTATGCGTCGGGCCTGAGCTCGACGATGCAGTTGTCGCACAACAGCGTCCGACACAACAACACTTTGCTCAGTGTCTGTACTCTCAAGTCATCCAAAGACCACAAACCGCACGAAACCGAACAAAACGTCTGAGCAATGCGATGGACGAGCGCTCAGTTCCGGCCACTCCCGGCGTTGACCGCAATGAACGCCATTTCTCCGAACGCTTTATTCACTTCTATTCGCCATTCGATTGAATCGATTGCAGCGAATCGACTGATGAATATTCGTTACGATTTTTTGAGCTAAAAATACAACTTTTTTGTTCATTCGGTAACAAAATATGAGTTGTATTTCGAAAAACAAAAACAGAAAATACCAAATGTTATGTTGAAACCCGAAATGTTATAAATACACTACTTTTAGTTATTCTAATCTATAATATACAGTATTATTTTAAAATTTTTTATATAATATATTTTCAAGATATCTGTACATACAGTGCATTATTAGTTAACGAATTTCTGTAAACATCATCTTGGTTAATTAGCTACTTTTTGCTTTGTTTAGTAATTGAAGTCAATTGTCACTGAATTGTAATTTAAAAAATTAATGTTTAAAAAATGTCTTGATTTTTATAAATTCAATAATAATTAATCACAATTTGAATATAAAATGCTACATATAAAACCAAAATACAAATTATATTGTTGTTAAAAGTTCATCCAGACGTTTGTCATGATACATTTAAATACTGTATTACAATTTTTGATAAGTTTATTGTTTTGATTAAGTTATGTGTACTTCATATAAACATTGGAATAGTTTTATAAATTTTTGTTATTTTAAATTACATTTAGCAAGTCATTATTTGTTAAAAATTCATTTAGAGTTGTTATGTCTGAATTATTTTTAATTTACTGTGTAAATTTATTGCATTATGTATTTTAAATTGTACGAGTTTACTTTATAAAATTGTAAAATATATAAAAAACATTATTAATTAAATAAATACATTGTTAAATATAAAATATTTCTTAATTATTTTGCCATTACAAATTAACTTAAAATATTATTATTTTATTTATTTGTATTTATACACAAAGTAATAATATTAACTTATAGTAAAATTCATATAAAATTAATTTTATCAAATGAAGTATGATATTTGACGTGAAATTTATTGTTATACAATAATTAATTTAAATGTTACCATATTTTTTAATATCTAATTTTATTTATATCAGATAGAGATTCAAGTAAGTAAAAAAGTTAACACATACATTATCTTTTAAGTCAAAATTATACTTTAATAGAAATTTTTAATAGAAATAAATGTTTCAAAAATAAATAAATAAATAAAGTGTCAATCTGGTATGTTAGAAATCAACCAAAACATTATAAACGGTGTGAAGAGACACCTGATGACCAAAATATAGAGGATTTGTGCGCCGATAATCAAATGTTAAATCGCTATTATTTTACCAGTGTTAAATATAACCATCTTTTGCTGGTAATGTGTTAGTTGATAATTACCACTATTCATAATTGCAGTTGTTGATTTAATAAAACTATTAAGCATTTTAACTAACCGTAAATTAGACTAAATATAGTTATTGTTTTGGCAAGATGTGTTTTGATAATTAACATCCTTGCGCAATTTTATTATTTATCTTCTAAATCATTTCTGGTTAAAAACAAAATAATTTTAGAATGTTTAATGGCAATTAAATGGTTTTCTTATTTAATAGTCTTGTTATGCTTAAAAACAACAATTTTTTACAACAATTGTGTTATATTTTTGCGTAATCTTCAACACCGAATGATTCATCACTAGCCGAAGCGAATCGAGAAAAAAATCTTTTTTTAATTTGCAAAGTTACTTCACCTCCACTTTCTAACTCACAAACGTAGCAAAATTTTCAATATATTTAGCGCACAATTTCATTGGATTTTTCCCATTTATCGTACAAAACATATATTAATACTCAATTCGCACTTTAATTATATTTTTCGAAAAAAATATATTTTTTTATATCATTCTTAAAACCCTATTATTATATCGTAAACAGTATATAAATAATTTATTAGTGAGAAAAACAAATTAAAATAAATGTTAATATCTAAAAAAATGTTTTCCCAATTTTAATGTTAAATTTTTGCATATAATACTGTACAGTGTGTTTGCAAAAAATAAAATAAGTAAAACAAAAAAGTTAATGAAATTTTTTTCCGACAATTTTCCCCAAAAAAATATCCTCTAATTGAAGTGCACTCTCAGTGGAGACGTCGGACTCGTCTATACATGAAAATAAAGTTTGTTATAGATATTGAGATTTTATTTTTTAAGTCAATACTTGTTACCAATAATCTAAGCAAGAACATTTTGCCGCAATGGGCGATAAGATGTACAGCGCATCGCAGATGCCTTACGTGCGGATCATTGAACAGCCGGCCAGAGGTGGCACCAGATTCAGGTATGAGTGCGAAGGCAGAAGTGCCGGTTCCATACCCGGAGTCAACTCCACGCCGGATATCACCACTTATCCCGCCATTCAGGTATTCATTCATTTCTTACTTCGAATTTTTATCTTGCTAATTATATGCCTCTTTTACACTTTTATAATTTTATATTAACTGTCGTTGCTATGCTGAATAATTTATCTTTAATACTTTTTACAATAAATTTGCAAATAAATCATTTACAGTAAAATTATAGCTTGGCTATATTACAAGCCAAATAAAAATTATCATATTTAATTGAAATAGTTAAAATTAACAAATAGATTATGAATTACTCGGGGAGTGCACTGGCAATCGTGTCCTGTGTGACCAAAGACTTCCCCTACCGGCAACATCCACACAATCTTGGTAAATTAAAAACTAAAAGCAAACAAACATGTTTGAAAGTTATCCTAAAACGATAAATTCTACTAAATTAGTCGGCGAGAGGTGTAGTAACGGTATATCGAAACTGATTGTCGACAATAAGGAAATGATCGCAACGTTTCCATCGATGGGCATACAGTGCGCCAAACGCAACGACATTCGGGTTCGGCTGAAGCGGCGCCAAGCGCTCCAAATCGATCCGTTCGACTGCGGCTTCGAACACATGAACTGCTCGTCGTTTGAGATCAATTTGAGTGCTGTTCGGTATAGTCGTCTCAACTACAATACACTGCTT
Organism: Metabelba pulverosa; assembly: GCA_034697605.1. NCBI lineage: Eukaryota > Metazoa > Arthropoda > Arachnida > Sarcoptiformes > Damaeidae > Metabelba > Metabelba pulverosa. The sequence goes on from JAQIXC010000086.1 coordinate 16,528, forward strand.
AAATTCATTTACAAACTCACACTAACTTTGTACAGAATCTAATTTTGCGTTTTATTTGCGCTGCCGTTCCCCGCAGTCTGTGCTTTCAAGTGCTGATCGAAGAGCCCAAAACGGGTCAGTTCTCGATACCACTGCAGCCGCTGGTGTCGGATGTGATATACGACAAGAAGTCGTGCAATGAGTTGAATGTAATCGACATTTCGACGCAAACCATATCAGCGAACGGATCGAAATTAATGCTTTTCACGTCATTCGTCATCAGAGATGACATCGAAGTGCGTTTCTATCAAATTGATGACCAGAACCACATCCAGTGGCAGGACTTCGGTGTCATTGCGTTTATCTACCGACACATCGGCATCTCATTACTCACACCCAAGTACTCGCAGAACTGCGCTAATGAGCAGACCGTTTACTTGCAGCTCCGGCGGCCTTCCGATCAGGTATTGGTTTCGTATTTATTTGTTTTATAAGTTACTATCAATTATTTATTGCAATATAAAATTGTTCGGTGTAAAATTGTTAACAGGAGGTGTCGGCGCCGATCAAACTGCGAATGATGCCGCAGCTGCCCGACCAAGAACTCGACGCCAGCCAACCGACAACTCCAATGACGAGTAAGTCCTAAACCTAAATAGATTTAATTAGTGCTTAAAATTAACATTGAAAGTTTTAACAACTTTTTGCACTGTTCTAATTTCGCGTGTGAACCAACATCAGAGCTGAACCGGCCTTCGATGGGCACGAGTGCACTGTCTTCGTGCTCTTCGAGGAAAAAGTTTTGCGGCAATAGTGGCGACGTCTGGGAAGAGATTGTTGCGAAGAAACCCGACTTTCCGTTCCCTATACTGAAGGCCGCTATCAAACGCGAAATTCCGATTAATCCCGTCATTGGCGGCCAGTGCTGGCCTCAGAATTGCGTAATTTCTATACAAAAAACATTTTTATTGCTAATTAAGAACATAATTACGTAATTCTATAGCTCAAGACGCGTGTGTATGAGCCGAGTGTATGCGCGCCGAACGGCAGTCAATATCACAATTTTGGCGATAATCTCAATCCGAAACACAATGAGAAAGTCATTGATTACTCTAAACATCACATCAATCACAACAGGAATGACACGAATTTTCCAATAATTAATTACAAGCAAACCAATGGGTGTTGCGCCGGCACGCAGTGCGCCGCCGCTGACGACGACCCGCCGACCGACGACCAGAATCTCGTCATTGATCTGACGACGAGTACGGATCCGATCAAACAAATCGATGCGCATTCGCGCGATAATCGGTCGGCCAATGGAGCGGCCGATCATCGCTCACGACCCGCGTCGGTGACAAACGACTTCTGCTGTCAAGTGAATACAATGGATGACATCGATGTCGTCGTCGACGTCGAGGAAGTTAATGATGAGTCGAGCGATTCAATCAACTAATGATTTATTAATATTTTCTGCAGATTCTAATCATTCGCTCGAATATTGTCTTTACATACGATATGTTATTCTCTTCTTAAGTATTGTTTATAAATATTATTGTCGTTTCGTATAAAAACATTAAGAATATTCGTAGAGAATATTCCTTTATTTTATTAATAAAACCGAAAAACCATTTACATTGTGTTCTAAAAATAAATGTCAAAAATTCTTTTCAATTTATAAAAATGTTTTGTTTTTGTTTTGTTTGTTTTTTCTTATTGAAAAATTGTGTTTTTGTTTTTATGCATTGATTAAAAATATTTTTCATTTATAATCTGGGCAATTTGTTTAATTTCACACCCTTATGCCTTTAATGCTACTGTATAACTTATTGTATAAAAAATTCTACTATTTTGAGCGCATTAAACAATTTAAAAACATCAACAAACTATCAATCAATACTAAAATACAGTATATTTTAAAAGCATCAATCTAGTTTGTTTATTTAAAACATTATAAAATATTTGTACTACTATATGTAAACTGAGTAAAAAATTATATCAAAATAACTAACCATGTTTAAAAATGTGTTAATGAAAAATATTTTTAAACAAATTCTTGTTTTGAATTTTATCGGAAAGGATACCGACGTTCGGGCTATGGGTTTAAGAACTGATTATTTTGGTTATAATTATAATTAAAGCCGAGATTCGTTCGATTAATTTTGGCCACCAATGCGTCCAACTCTCGCCGCGAGTTCTTCCGGTTCACTGTATTCGCTTCGACGCCCAGACCCGTCGGCTGCTCACCGCGACTGATCTTACGCCTGTGCTCCTGCTTCGTGGCGACGGCGGCCACGAGTGCGGCGCCGCGACCGCTCCCGTCCTCCGACAACATCAGATTGAATGTGAGCTCCGGTTTGAGAAGTTCGGCGATTTTCGACTCCATTAGGTTATGGAAATGCGGGTGAAATTTGTAGACCGAGCCGTCGACGCCGACCGTCGTGTTCGGTCTATTCATTTTGTTCAAAATGGTCGCCACGGCTGCCGACACCAGATGGGCCGCTCGGGTCGACACTCGTTTGCATACCTTTTGCAAAACAAAAACACAATTTTATATTTTAACCATTTTTTCTAGACGTGTAAAAACTAAACAGTTCAATTTTTTCTGTATTAAATACCAATTTGACAATATCACAGTCCTCGAGTGTGGCGTGTTTCAGATCCATGGCCGACATGACCTGTCGGGTCAACATATACTCATTGACTTTATCGCTCTCGACGGCCGACACGTAAGCGGTTTGAAAGGACTTCGGAGTAAAGAGTTTGTCGGAGCCCTCGCCGCTCAGCAGCACTTTAGTCCGGGTCAGGTCGGCCAGAATGCACCTGACCACTTCGCCCAGGTACATGCCTGATATCATTTTCTCAAATCTGCATTGATTTGTAATATGTTATATAAAATATACTCAGTATTAATGTTTTTGTTTGTTTAATACAATTGTTTTCCTTTATTAAGCGAATTGTCGTCGACCTCGTCGTCCCATTTGGTCCGAACGAAGGCCAGGATCTGATTGTCGCCAAACGCTCCCAATTCGGTGTTCACTACCACTTGATTCACATCTGGAAAGTCTTCGCTAAACAGCTCCACATTCTCCAGCGTTTCCATATAACAGGCATTGGCACCCGTTCCTGATGGCACGGGTATGTATGTATGGGTGCGTGTCATGTGCGGCACAAATATTTTATTTCAGATAACAGTTATTTCACATAATTGGCAATAAAATATCGTTTATTGAAATTACCGATAATGAGGCCAACCCTACACTCGCGGTTCTGGTGCGCACATGACATGAGTGTTCCGGTCGTGTCGTTCACTACAGCAATCACATCGATATCGATGTCCTATCAGTGGATAAATAGATACGAAATTTCGATTCTGAATAACAAGTTTAAAACAAATATTTATTTTCGCAAAACTAACGTCTCGTTTGTCGATAGCGTCGCGCAGCAGCTGAACCACATCCTGGCCCTCGACGCCCGAGCACTTAAAGCCTTTGGTCCACTGGGTGAGGCGCGCCGACGACAGGCCCTCCTGTTTGCACGGGAAGCTGAATGTGAAGCCCAACGGAATCCGGTATTGGATTACTTTGCGAAGTGTCATAAAAGTTGAGATGCATTTCGCGATGTGATCGAACAGCTATTGTTTATTTTGCATAGATTACATTTTCAATTCCGTTTTAAACTGTATAATTTTATGTTTACATTGCAGTAAAATGTGTACTTAGAATATATCAATATGATTACTGGTATCGATTAAATATAACTGTTTTTACTTGTCATGCATTAAAATAGCAAGGGCGCTTTTTCAGTTTTTATGTGATCATATGTTTTAGAATCTAAGTTTAGATTATCTTGATGAAATATTTAAATTAGCTTTTTATTGCATTTTTGTTGATTTGGTAATTTAACTAATTATAGATTATAAAATAATCAAGGTAGAACGCACCATGTCACCAGTTCCATGCATTATCGACTCGGGGACGGCGTATACTTCGGACTCGACGTGGAATTCCTCGCCATTTAACTCAATGAGCAGAACGCGAAAGTTGGTGCCACCCAAGTCCAGGGCCATAAACTTTCCCTCGGCTAGTGGATTAGCATCATTCATTAATAAAGATGATGGCATGTTTAATTTCAATTTATATATTAGCCGTTAATTATTGGGTTTTAAAAGATTTTGATAAAAGTATTTGGAAAATGAAAAAACTCGATCAAATGTAACATGCCATATTTCTCCTTGCCGTCGGGCACGTCGCGCACGAACGTCGGGAACATCTTGACCGGCGCGACCGGATTCGTGTCTTTGCGAAGGCCCTCATTGAACGACTTGAGTAACAAGAGTTCGATTTCTTCCAATTGATCGTTCGATAGGATCAGAGATCGCGTTATCTCCTCTGCCTTTAAAGCAATCGTTTGTTTAAACATTTCTTTTTTATTAATGTACTTAAAGTAATATTTTTTAAGTTTAAAACTTTCGAATTTATATGTTTTAACATAAAAAATTTTGCACCTGGGTCTTAGATTCTAGAACCTAAATCTTCACATGACTTCAATAGCACTCTTAAACAAATAAAACAAATTCGTTCAATGTGATTTTTATATTTGTTTTTATTGTTAGCATTAATAAGGAAAACGACTGACTTTGGCATAAAATCTTCATATTATCTCAATTTGCTTGCTAGTATTTACTTTACCGACATTTTTATTCTATTAAGTAAGCCGGAGCACTTAGATAAAATTGAACTGGCCTAAACTGAATGTGACGGTAAGCCGAAGACGTTCTTACGCTATAAATACAAGCATTCTAAAAAAATTCTTTATTTACAATTTGAGTCTACATCTTATTGCCTAAAACCTAAATGAATTTTTATTTGCCAATTTGAACCTAGATAGTTTATCGACTAGAGCTATATTTAGCCTTGGTACATATGATTTTAAAACGTATAAATTTTTCTTTATTTATTTATCAATATTGGAGACAATTTCATAATAAAAAATGTACAGAATTTGCGATTTTATGTCAAAGAAAAATGCGTTTTTGGCTCAATGTCAAGGGGAAATCTTCAATGGCACAATTTGAACTCAAATATAATTAATCAAGCTAGTCTTTACCATCTAAATAGCGATTTCTCAATTAATTATATGTTTAAATAAATACAATTAATTTATTCAATTATTCTAAAGACCTTAACAAGATAAATTAAGACATATCGTATATAAAACACTAATTTAAAAAAACTGACATTCTAATGTTTATTCTAATGTGAACAAGTGACCAAATTAGTTACGTAGTTGAAAAATTAAAATATAAACTTGTTGAAGTGGCGCCAAGTTTTTATGTTAACAAATCTTTACTTTTTTCTCATTTAAAACGAACCGAAATATGAATATTATTGACGAAAAGCAGAATTCTCGACAAATATAAGAATTATGGATGATAACTAATTGGCAATTAATTGGAGCTAGATAATTGCAGAGGCTCACTTATCAGATCTTGATAATATTTCTAAAAATATTTTTTTAGTTAAAACGTTTTATTTATTTAATGAATAATTTAATTCTTGAGTTGAATTTTAAATTTTTAGATTAAATTAAATTTCACACTCACTCAACGAGAATTTTTATGTACATAATACTTAAAACTAGTTTTTGACAAAATTGTGCAATCTGGTTTTAAATAGTGTTTTGAATTTTAAAACTTTTGAAAATAGCAAAAATAAAAGTGTGTGTCTCTACATCATCGCCGATGTAATACAGTCTACACTCAGTTTATTCAAAAATTATTCGAATTCTCTCTAAAACTAAAATTGAAAATATTTTTGAACAAAAATTATAAATTTGCATAAAAGTTTTAAACATATTTTGTATTTTATACTTCTATTAATGAATTTTTGTTGTATTCTTGCTTGAAAATCTGTACTGTCAAAAATTTCAAACCCGCTGCGACAGTAAATTAAGCTAGAATGTTTTTCTTATTTATTTCATCTTTCATTCAGTTGGTTTTTAATGCAATTTTAGCGCATATTATCACAACATTACCGCTAATTAATTTCAGGTTTAATTAAATTATAAATATTTCAAGGTTAACAACAAAACAAAAAGTACAAAATAAATATAACATTATTATATTATATTCTAAAAAAATTCTGATTAAATTACCAAATTTGTTATTAAAAAAATAATAAAATTTAAACAGAAAACATATAAAAACATATAATCATGTTTAATTTATTCAAAACTCTCTTATATTTTATTGCCGTATAAATTTAAGCCTTGTAAACTATGGTTATTATAACTAATGAAATCTTTCAATTAAAAAATTTGCGCAATTTTACATATTACAGATCGCACACTAACGCACAATTAATTTGAGTAATGTGCTAAAATTTCGCACAAGACTCACATGTAAATAAAACGACTGTGCGTTATACTGTGTATAATTACCTCATTCAAGTGTTCAGTCATTTCCGCAGCAAAAGCCCACTAACAAATATTCTGGTTTATCACAAGACAAAAATTCAGGCACTGATTCAAAAAACAAAGTGTTACAAAACTCGAGAATCAATTCAAACTTAAGCACTAATACAGAAAACTAGAAAAACTTCAAACCAAACAAAAATTCTGTGTAAAATTGAGCACAATTTACAAATATATACAAAAATAGCGTAACTGCTATCGATTTGTATTGTTATAGAAAATATTAACTTGTTAAAATAACGCTCGCCAAATTACTAGTTTAATTATATTTTTGCGAAATCAATATAAAACTACTTATATATTTATAAACTTGTTAATAATGGAAAAATTTCTGTACACACCGACGGAATATAGTGTGACTGCGCGACAGAATGTGTGTGAATGGAGAGGAGAGAATTAAACGAGGAGTGAATTAAAAAGACGAGAGAAAGGAATTAGACAGTATATTTTATTCTCAGACGACGTCTTCGAAAGTCTGCGTTTCGTAGTGCGAGAGATGTGACCCTCTTTTCACATGCATTGCCGTCGACGCGTCTGATTGGCTGCCAAAACGCATCGATTAGTTTTTGGCGATAAACTAATTTTCAAAATTGCACAATGCTATTTTCTCACTTCGAACCAACATTGAAAAACTGGGCGATATGCACATAAAGCTTTTTTCGCTCTCTTTCACTCTCATGTAAGAATGAGTCTGTATTAGCGAGAGATAATGTTTTTGAACGGTACAGTATAGTTTTTATTGAATGCATAGATAAAATTCTCGCAACAGTTGGTTCTGGCGTTTCGGCTCTGAGTCTAGACGTAAGCGATGTTTTCGCAATGGATTTCTCTATTCTTCTCATTTGAGTGTTTATGTGCGTAATTGCATTGTAAATTGATTATTGTTAGTATTAAGTTTCTAAATATAGTGTTGTATACTGTATATTCATATTTTAGGTTTTTATTATATTAAACATAGTTTAGTATTTAATTTCACTTTTATTATACGGAATATTTGTGTTTGAGCTATGAGAAGGTCAGCCAAGTTTGTGGAATTAGTAAAAGTATACTGTACTAAAAAAATTTTAACCCTATTTCTGAAATATTTATAAAGTTACTAGTTAACAAGGTTAGATTAAAGAGTAACAAGTTAAATTTTAAAAATACAAGTGTAAAATTAATTTAAGGTTTTATTGTACAAAATAGTCTGCTTCATGTATTTCACCTGGTTATTACTATCATACTGGTTAAATTAATTATGCATACAAAAGTTAGTATCTGGAAAATAAATAATTACATAGATGTTATAAATGTTAGTATAATTTTAATTATAATTTTAATATTTTAATATTATGTTGTTACAGCCATAAAACATTGTACAAAATAAATATAATTAATTTTGTCTTATAGATAGATACAAGGGGGAAATGTTGAGTTACTATCTAAATGATTAGTAAGTATGCAATAATATTTATCTTTTTAATATGATTGTATTTAAAAGATATTTTATTTAATAAAATCGTGCGTTGTAAAATATAACAAGAAAATTAATTAATAAATTTTAGCTTTCAATCTAAATTGCTCAAACCTATCAATTTTTGCTATTTCAAGTATAATTGTTCAAGTATAAAAATTACATTATTAAAATATGAATTACGGTAAATAGTGTTTTATTAATTGTTTATTAGGATATTTTATTTTATTGTTCAGTACACAGGCTATTTTATACAAAATTAAATACTCAAAGAGCTTTTGTCACGCAACATACATTGTCCTTTATATGTAACAAAAATTTTGCATAACACTTTTCGATTATTGTCTTATAGCTGCGTGTAATTTATATATTTCATTATATCCAGTATTTAATTAGAATATTATGGAAATTTGCATTTGAAATTCACAAACTGAGTAGTCTAATTAATCATGTAGTTTTGTTTTTCTAATTACATTTCCTGTTATATAATAAACTAGGCAAAAATGCGCACAAAATAAAGTTTGCTCAGTAACTAATAAAAATTTTGAATATAAAAACCATAATAAACAAGTTCCAATTTTATTTATCATTTCAAACCCAAAATAATATTTTTTATTCCGATATTTCGAGAACTGCTGATCCGATCGCCTAAAACATCTGCATTAAGTCAAACACGACTTTTTGATTTCGTAACTCAAATACAAAGTGTAATAAAGTGATCAATACTTTCCATTCATTTGCAAATTCTAATGTATAGGAAGTCTATGATATGTTAGAAAAAACTTTTTTACTAAAAAAATGTTAAAATAATAAGACTTTTAGCCTTTTAATCAATTATTTGAAAAATAGATAACAAATTAAAATAAACTAAAAAAATAATGAAAAGATTAAAATTATTTTTAATAATAAAAATATTTGCAATATTCGTGATAATTATTGTGGTCTCAAGTTTGCTGCCGAATCTGATGACACAAAAACGCAAACTATTCTCATATTTTTATTTCAAAGAATTTATGGCAATTAATGTCAAATTAGACTATAGTTTGCGAAGAGATCGGCCGATCGGTGAAGATGTCAACGATTGGGGTCAGCGTTCGGTCGTTTCGACCGCCGATGCAAATCTGGTTCTGATTGTAACACAAGCGAGAAGTGGTTCAACATTTCTTGGTTTGCATGATAACATTTCTTTTTAGTTTAACCCAAATCAATCAAAAACAGACCAGATTAGCATGGTATTTCTAAACTTGTTTAATTTGCAGGCGATTTGCTGCAACAGAGTTGGCCGACGTTTTACAACTTCGAACCGCTAATAGTGGACACAATGCGGGCGAAGAACCCGCGAACCGACAAATCGACAACCGGTGAAGCGATTGCTTTGTTCGCCAAATTGTATCGTTGCAATTTCACCGACTTGGCGCACCAGTATTTTCAGCCCATCTTCTGGAAAGTGCCGTATCTGCGCTGGAATCTAGTCATGGATCGGATGGTTGGCTCGAAGAAGATTCAGTTATTCAATGAAACAATCAATCAATTTGTTTGCGAGCGATGTGTCAATCGTCTGATTAAAACCATTCGGTTCGGTGTCGAAGACTTTCTCGAATTGCAGCAAAAATTAAGTAATACTTATGCAAAAAAAACTTTATTATCAATGTAAATGTGCATGCGTTTTATTTTTGTTTGCTAATTTAATCTAAGCTAATCAGTGTTAATCAATGATTGACTTATTATTTTAATGACTTGATAAATTATTTCATAATACTGTACACTTACACTACATACCGTTACTGATCTGATACGACTGTTCCGAAATAGACTCGTCGGTGCGTCTGGTGGTGTTGGTGCGCGACCCGAGAGGCGTCATGAGTTCGCGCTATCGCATGCAGTGGTGCATCAATTCGCCGAACTGTACGGACGTCGAGGTCTTGTGCCAGAGAATGCGCGACGACATCAACGCTCTCGTCGAGTACAACAAGTGGTCTAATGGTATGATTATTTGCAATTACTTAAATAAACTTGCTACTAAACTGTACAATTAATGCTACTAATCAAATAAAACTGTACAAGCACATTAGTCTCGCAACTATTTCGTTCAATCACAATTTTTATAATCAGTTAAACTTTTAACTTAAACAATGGCAAGCATAAATAAATATTGTTCAAGTTACATATTCCAAATGTTAGTATCGAATGTAAATATATGTTCTAAGTGCCAAGTACCATCTTAAGTTTATACCGACACATGCCAATATAATGAACTTTAATTTGTTTTTAAATATATTTATAAAATTAAGATGCTTATTATATTTGATCAATTGGGTTTATTTAGAGCATGTTGAAAATGATTAGCCGGATGCTTACACTATAGATGTTGACTAAAATATTAGTACAAAGAACTGTTTCAATGTTCATATTTTAAAAAAATTCATAATCAAAGGGCAAAATAATGTTTGCACTGTATAAACATCCTTATATAGTAAAAACAATAACAAGATAATATTAAAATTAAGTTAATCTATTTTAATTTAACTTGTGGCTTAGCTATATTTGTTTTTAATTTGATCATTATAATTATTTTTAAAAAACGTATTCATGCATGATAATTTTATATATAACTTTACATTTTATTTTATTCTATAACATTTACTAGGCTTGATAATAAAAATAATTCATTCACTAGGTAGTAATATTTTAAAATAAATATCATTTGTTATTAATAAATGGGAAATACACTGTATAAATATTGAATACTGTTTAAATATTTAAGGTAAATTTTATAACAATTTAAATGTATTTTAAATTCATAATCTGTATAAGTTAGTTTTAAATAGTTTTGGCCTCGGTTACTTTTAGCTATAAAAATAATGTATATAAACATGTCTTTTTCTTTTATATAAATTGTCAATATTGAAACATAAAAATTATTATAAAAATCTAATACAGTATCATAATATTTGCTTTAGTAGTTGTAATGAATATTGCGGTATATTCTACAATTATACAAATTACACAAATCTCTTTTATTATTGAGATAAACTTAACATTATCAAACATACTTTTAAATTTTTAAAAAGTTTGCTCATAGTTTGTTGTATAGCTTGTATAATTAGAAAGCTAAAAAATAGTCAACGACTACTTTTCTATTTATATAATTTAAACATTTTACTGTTCATTTATTAAAAACAATCTTGTTAACTTTACATCTTACAAAAATAAAATAGTTTGTCTGATTTATATAATAAATATAATGTGTGGCCTAAAGTTGGATTTACATAGTATGGTGTTAATACTATAGCAATTACTAAAAAAAACTTTGTGATTTATATAGCAGTGTATTTAGAATTTCGTAAATAGCCATGAGTATATTATAATAAATAATATCTTAATATTTACTCATAATATGATATATTAAATTTTAAAATATAATTATGAATAAAATAAAGTGTAAAATGGTGTTATTTAATATAGATCTAAATAGAGTAACAAGGTAATTTGTCAAATCTAGATAAACAATAAAAGTAAGCTTTATTTAAAAGTAAATATAATTATTCTTTAAGCTGTCTTATTTGAAGTAATTTGTTAACATAGCAAAATAATGTGTTTGACATATAGCAGTTACAATATTTTATTTTTGGAATTCCTGTGCATGTAAAACACAAAATTGTAACATTCAAAACTAATTAGCATGTTAACCACAGGAACAATAGCGTTGGTCCGTTACGAAGACCTATCACTGAATCCAATGGAAACATCGAAGAGATTGTTCGCCAAATTGGGTCTAAACTTCTCGCCTGCGGTCAAGCAATGGCTCGAAGAGCACACACAGGCCGTAGACCTGCTGTCAAACCCGCACTCGACTACACGCGACTCGAAGACCGCGCCGTTTATCTGGTTGTCCAGATTCACCGCCGAAGACGTGCTCGAAGTTCAGGAGTACTGTTCGGACGTAATGCAGAATCTCGGCTATCGGCTCATCGACGACATCGACTACGACGACAATAGCACTAAAACCCTCGACAACTATACGTTGGATCAGATTCTCGACAAACAATATCCCTTAACTCCATTCTTACCTTAAATTATAATTTCATATTAATTTTTAATTTCTTTAAATAACTTGTTACAACTATAATGTCTGTATAAAATCTTAATAAGTGCTGCCAAACGCGAGTATTAAAATAGTATACGATTTATAAATATCTTTTATATAAATAATTTTTTCAGATATTATATTTGGATTTTTATATTTAAAAACGGAAAATATTTTATTCTAAGCAAAGCGTATGAATTGAATGTAATTTTTTGCTCAAATTTTATATTTAAAATTTTTTTTGAATGTCATTTCTTATATTTTTAATACAGATGCTTTTTTTGCTTTTGCTGAATAAAACATTTGATTAGCATAAGATGCAAATTAAAATATGAGAGTATGGGAGAGAGTGGGAGAGAGAGAGAGAGAGAGAGAGAGAGAGAGAGAGAGAGAGAGAGAGAGAGAGAGTCAGACTGCAGGCCGTTATTGCGGTGTCAAACACATGTGCAGTACAACCCGTATATAATACACACCTAATCATAAATATGTATGAATTTCGGAAATTATTTATAAATATTTAAATGAGTTTTTCTCTCTTCAAAATTTAATCTCATCGCTTAAAAGCGCATATTATTACACCTCATATAATAAAACTTCTACCGTACATTAATATGATACATATAAGTTTCATGGCAAAAATGCTTATTTCTTCATCAAAAACGAATGAATACGCTTTTAAATTATATATTTTAAAAAAGAATTTTTTTGCATATATCAGATCTCATTAAAAAAATGTTTGCAATTTAATGCTAATACATTTTCCCATGCTATTTAGCGAATTAGCATTAGCCAATTTTTTTTAAGTTATTAGGCAAATGTATACAGTAAAAATATAAATAAGTACTTGGAATGCATTCAAAACAGAGGGGTATTATTCAAATGTATTTAAAAGTATTGACGTATTTGTTGTAAACATTTTTGGTTTTACTAAACACTTGAAAAGCAAATATAGTTTTGTCAATAAGAGAGCAAATACTGAATGGAAATTACGTCGTCGTATAATCAACACTAAACTATATTTACGTGTTTAAACTGTATAGATGTTTCTACACTAGTAATACACTATTCCTGATCCTGATTGGTTGCTTGTGTTATATTCATGTTGATTTTATTGTATACTTGTGGAAACATATTGTTGAGCTGAACAGTCACTTTGCGACAAATATTGCAATCCTTGAAAAGCACAGATTCGCAAACAACGTAACGCTTTCAATGTGGGAAATATTGTCTGCAAATGGAGACATCGATTCGAGTTTTGCATAAATATCTAATCAATAATATTGAAAGGGTTTGCGTCGTAGGCATCGCCCCCTTCGTCACGCACTATACGAGTGCCGCCTGTGATGTATGTCATTTAAAGCGAGAAAATCTACAAAACAGTACTAAATATTGAAAGCGTTTTAAATAGTATTATATTTTTCACTAAATATTTAATTCAAATTTTAAAGCAAAAAGTTTTTCTAATCATTGATTTTATTTGCGATTAAAAATGTTTTGAATCTATTTTTTCGAAACTTATTTACACCGAAAATAATTTTTTCGTATCGATAACCAAAGCCAACGAATGAAAGCGTGAAAAACATTTATACATTTCATTTGAGTTTTAATTTTTCGGCAATAATCGGCACAATATTTGCTATATTTGTGAATACAATTGAAATGTATTTCGTTTTTCCGATTCAATTGATTTTCTAATATCAACGCAAATATCGTTTCAATCAATAAAAGTGCGAAAAATAGTTGAAAAGTATTTTTTGATTCGTTTTATTCAATTCAAGTATTTTTCTCATCGAAACGCAAATATTTACTCGAATTTAATGTTTTGAATATAATATTTAATATATAATAATAAATACATATATTTTGTGTGCATTTTGTGTGCAATTTGTGTGCAATTTTTGAATCTCATATAATCAGTAAGTTTTTCGCTAAAAAATCTATTTATTAATAAAATATAAAATAAATTATTCGTAAATATATTTCGAGTCGAAAATTGTTCAGTGTATTATTCATTGCTATTACCGGATAAGTCATTGAAATGAAATATATTTTCAAAATTTTTCTTTGAATTTTCAATTACTCACTAAAATTGAAATATTTTTTAGTCAAGTGTTTGCGAAAAAAGTATTTTATATTTTATTTCCAATCCTTTTATTTGCGGAGAAATTCAGTTTCGTTCGAAAAACTTGTTTTCAATATAATAGGGCTATTGTGGGAACGAAGGGCTATATATTTGAGCAGTGTATTCGTGCTTTTTTCAAATTTGATCTTGCCGATCAATTTAACATGAAATCCAGTTTTTTATATGTACTGTAGAATCGAATACTGTGTAGATTTTAATCCAGTAGTTTGGGTGAAGTTTTTATTTATACAATTGTATGGTTTGACCGCAATCATAGCTTAGTCTCCTATTTAAACCAGATTGTTTTTAACTATCGCCCACAATATGATTGAAAGTTTTATATCAAGAGAACAAAATTTATGCTGTATAAAAAATTATATATCATTTGATATAAACTATTTTACACTGAATAAAAATCCTTGAACCGAATGCGCTTTTTTATGCATATGCTATGAATAATAACACGCATAAAAATATTTGAATCACACGAAGAATTCAATTAATAAAAAAGCGAATGAATATTTTAAATTGAATTTTTTTATACAGTGCAAATTATCTAATTTTGTGTGCACAGAAGTTTTTTAGTGCCTTTTTTAATAATGGCTTTTAAAAACCGAGGGATAGACGTATTGATTGGTGAAAATTAATGGCTTTTCAGTACAGTATTTGCGCTTGCCACTTAAACAGCAGATATAATTTATTTGATTAATCGCTTAACCTCGCTCAATCCGAAAAAAGCGTTGCGCCGTTTAAACAGTTTAAACTAATGTCTTATTTTGCGGTCAATTTGTTTGTTTCAGACGAATAGCCCGTTTAAGCCGAAAATGATGGCTCCGACCACTTCATTAGAAACTGTGACTATCGTTCGGCCCTTAAAGGTAAAAAAACTACATTCTATTTCGCATTATTCACTTCTTTCTACTTTTGCATAGTATATTTATGCATAATTTAAAAGTAGAAGTTTTTTCTTCTTATTTCATATTTATGTTATTTGCAATTGAATTCACAAAATAAGAAGAAAAAGCAATTTAAATACAAGTGTTGTTTCAAATTGAGTCTCAATTTATGCAATTTTTTTTTGCGTTTTTCTGTTTTTTGTTTTTTATGTTATTATTATTTTTGTGAATAGTTTTCGTGACTTTTTCTCCATTGCGTAACCAATTGTTTCTTTGATAATATTAAAGTGTTTTTCACAATTTTTTTATTCCATTTTTGTGTATTTAATTAAAATCGATAATTTATTTGTTTTGCGCGAAAATGCGTTTATTTTTCAGTTTTGTTTTATTTTTCGTTGGGTTTAAAAATAGCGAAATTCGCTGAAAAATTTTGTTCCACTCTTTTTCATTTTACTCACTTAAGTATAAAATCGAAATTTTCGATTTGAAAGCAGTTTTTTTTTTCGGGCCTTAAATGAGTTTTTCTCTCTTCTCGTAATACCACCGAAAAACTGTTTGCCCTTTACTTCACTCCGATATACTGTATGTTTATAAACAGATTATATCATTAAATTGGTTTTTAAACAGTTTTTTATTTACAGTAATTAGTTTTCGCCAAAAAATAAACTTTTTTACTATCTCTCGCGTCAACCCGAATATCGACAGAATATTCTTTATTCCTTAAGTCAATAAACAGAGTGGGAATCGAAACGTTGTTTTTTGTTTGATTTTTGTGTTTCAATGGAATGTCAGCGCAATATATGTGTGTTTTTTGCGATCGCTTTTCATCGCATTCTCTCGGCTCGAGTATGACGTCTCTACTCTTGTATCCGATTCCTTGTTTTGGTTGAGCGCTGCGATTGATCAGCGATTCGCTCGAAATAGGCGATCGACGCGCGTCTGAGTGATGGCTCGTCTCCTCTGCCTCTCCCCTACCGTTCCTCTCAATCTCTCCCACTCGTCGACCGCCTATTCGCCTAATCATAACGTATTGATTTGCAAACGCGATTAGCGCCGACTAATCCATATCGACATTGAGCACCGATTTGCGAGAATCCCAATCCGATTTGCACATCATCTACCCTTGACAACCCATTCCTCTCTACCGTTCCTCAGATAACCCATTCCTTTGACAATAGCGGAGAAAATTATTAATTGGAATTAGATTTTCGTAGAATTAGACGCAAAGATTAGGGCACAGTAGAGAAAAACCAACACGAATGACGAGAATACATAGATATATTTTGTGCGCAATGCAGCGTACAGTGGATGAGAGGCATTGATATACAGCGCCTACTGATGTAGAGAGCGTTGTGCGGAAAAGCGCCCGAGAGTTGTGACTAAAATAGTAAAAATAATAAACCAATTGCCAGAATATAATTAATTGACGACTTTTTTCTCTTCTCTACTCTTCCCTATTGTTTGCAGCGAATAGAGAGTGTATTGTATTGTTTGAGTGCAGCTATTGCTGATCGAAAAATCCCTATACATAGCGAGAGAGTTGGGTTCGTGTATTGAAATCCGAATTACAGTATATATCGTATATGTGTTTGTCATACAGTTTAGTGCTATTGCAGTGAAGCGTTATTAAGGGCGGACTCTCTGCCCAACTCCAAGCGCTTTACCATCCGCTCGGTCTCTCTCTCTCTCTCTCTCTCTCTCTCTCTCTCTCTCTCTCTCTCTCGTCGCTCTCCCGCACTCGCATATACTCGCTCTCCTCTCCCATTCTGCCTCTCATTTTTCGATCCATTTCCAAGAGAGCGTATCTCGAGTTGTCTCACTGCGAGCACCCGCTCTCCGGCGCTCATTGCCGGCGCTCAACACAACGCTCGTACAGCTCTTCTCCGTAGACTCGCTGAACGCAATCGAATAGTTTATTATTTCGCCTTCACTTCGATATGTCGTTTAGGTTCCATAGAGTCCATTGTTGTAGTATATGTACTGCACTTCTCTCTTCCGACACTCCGTTTACCAGTAATTGATTTTTTCTTTTTTATTTATTATTATTATCATTCATTAATTTAAAAAAGTGTATTATCAAGAATATCAATCACACCATCACATTATCGAAGCGTTAATTTCGCCACGGCTATTTTTCTAGTTTTCTAATCGCTAGTCATTTTGTGCAAATAAGAAATAAGTATACAGTGTAGTACGAACGCGAAAAAATGTTTGATGTTTTTCTAATGCCAATTACGGAACGCGTCTATTGGCTACTAATGTCAAAGTATTTCAATGCTCTACTCAATCATTGATCCGAACACTCGTTGTGTATATATGTCTTAATCGAAACGCCGATCCGCGAAACGAGCGCTCGCTTGTCGTCATCGCCGGAGAGCAGAGAAGAGCAAAACGTTTTAAATTTGTTTTTATGTTTTTCGATGCGTTTTCTCCTTAATTAATCACTTGCTCTACGAAAACGCCGAACACTTGTTATGCACTGCGAAAGTGCTTAAGGCCTGCAAATGCAATCATATCATTGACTATTAGATCGGAATTTCTTCGCTCTCTAACTCTCTCTCCGCTCTCTCGTACTCTCCGTCGTTGAGATTAATTGTCGGAAATATGTTTGTGTAGAGTATGTCTGTATTTATACGTTTCAATTGAGTGCACATACACTACATCACAAGCCATTGAGCCATTCCGGTCGGTGTCGAGAATGAATGGCCGGGTATTGCGTCAAAATATCGTCAATTTCGCGAATCCTATGCTTAACGACAATTGCGATCAACAAATGAATCCGTATTTGGCGAACCGTCAGCACAATGAGTACCAAATCGAGGAGCGGATCGAAGTGGTCGAGGAGCGGGTGCCCGGCTGCTGCTTCGTCTCCACCGTCTGGCGCAAGAATTGCAATATATTCCGGGTTCGCTCGCTTCTACCCTCATTAAAACTAGCACTTAGTATTTTTCTTCCAAAATTATGACACTTTTATTGTCTATACAATGCGTTTATTTAATAAATGTCGACTCATTTTGAAATGACACTTGCTATATTTTAGTGCCAAAGCTAAACTTTAAAATAATATTGCATTTTCTACTCTGTATATTGTGCAATCTAACTGAAAAATCTGTTGTGCATGTTATTTTTGCTGGTTCGCTGACAGGTGATCGCATTGATCTGCAATCTGTTCGTTGATCTCCTGATGTTGTTGTGCTTACTATCGACCAACTGGTTGACGACAAATAAATATAGACAGGGATTGTGGCAATACTGCATCGACACCGACAGCCCGCGGCCGCTCCCGTTCGGCCTCAAGGACCCCGACGGGTGTCATTGGGGCAGAGATGCAGGTAATGGCGGAATCGCCGAAACTGATGAATAAATTCACTGCCGATTGATATACTAATCCGAATCCCTACCCAAACACAGCTTACATTCGGTTGTCGGGCTTCTTCTGCGTCGCCTGTCTCGGGTTGGCCTTCACGGCCACGATATTGACTGCTTTCGGTCTGTCGAGTCGAGACCCGAACAGAAAGTATACTTTTTATCGATTCGCGCTTTATATCAATTTAGCTGCGCGTAAGTCAAACACACACTTCATATCATATTTTTGCTCTTATTTTCTATTTTGTTTTTCGCCGATATTTTTCGTCAGATATTAATTTGTATTGATTTTTGAATTTGTTTTCCCTTTCTCTGCCGTCGGCACCAGTATTGGCAGTAATAGTAGCGCTCACTCTATATCCGGCCTTTTTCTATAACGAGTTGCACCACTCGGACCTCGTGCCGGCGAACCGGCCGCTCTGGTACTTCGGCTGGGCGTACGGCGTCGGCTGGGGTTCGGCGATATTCCTGATCGGCGCGACGCTACTGCTCGTGTGCGACAAAGAAACCGAAGAGATCTACTACAAGGAGCGCACGATTCTTCATAATAACCACAACTCGTCGAAAGCATAACTACCGGTCCCTCCGAGACGCGACTTCGAGAAGAGACGACAAACCCATAACCAAAAAGCGATTTCCGATTATTTGTTTTCTCAGCCACTGTTTGCTTACGGAATCTCATCTAAAGGACTAGAAATACGAAATACATTATCCGATTCGACGTTTTATTTATTGATATTATTATACGACAAACAAAACAAATAGTGAAATACAAAAATACAAAATTACAAAACAATTTGTATTATAAAGAGTGTATGCGAGGAGTGATATATAAACATGTTGTAAATTGAGGTAACGCTTTATGAGACAAAAATCAACTTTCCAATTGTATACAAGAAAAACAACAAAAACAAATCAAAAACAAAGTTTATTATCAAAAGCTGTCTATAATTTCCTCCGACTTCTCTCCCGATCTCTCTCTCCATCGGAACACATAATCTCTATATTTATTTCAAATTTTATTTTTAGTTTTACTATTCATTCTGTTTTAGAATCTCAAACAAAAACCTCTCTTTTTTCGTTTGGTTTTTTCGATAACATATTATTTATTTTTAACTAAAAAATACAAAAAATATGGCAAAAAAGAATTGTATGAAAAAACATGATATTTAAAGAGAAAAAAGTAAAAATTTGTGAATAATTTAAATTTTCAAACAAAAACTGATTAACCGGCGCCTCAAACGACGCGATTAATTCCGGGCAATTGGTTCGGTTTGGACAGACAGATGGCGATCAGGTAGAAGATGCCGAAGTACAGGTTCAGTTTGGCCATGAGTCGGGGCAGGTGTCGCAGGTTTCCGATCCGGAACTGCTTCTCGAGTTCGAACGCCTTCCGGATCGTAATCAGTGGCAACAGAAGCCAAAGGGAGTACCGAATGCTTAGAACGCAAAGCATTATATACGGAATAAATAGGAGAAGTGCGAAGAGTATGTGCGACGCCGACAGCCCGATCAGGATGGCCAGCGTCACGCACCCGGCCCGCCGGTCCGACTCGATGTCGCGCGTGTTGTTCGAGTGCAGAATCGCTTCGGTGTTGAGCGCCAGCGGTATGGCGTACAACAGCGTTATTAGATCTATCGTTCCTATCGGTGCGACAATTCAAACACAAATTAATTCCAAATAACAAATATATTTTTGGAAATATTTTCAATCAAATGAATACAACAATCGCTAATAAGTGTTGGCCTAAACTCGTGAGTAATTACCGGTTTGTGCAATGAAGGCGTAGAGGACAGACACCGGGCCGAAGGTCAGCATAATGAGTACGTCGCCCAACGCGATGTACTTGAGTCCGATGCCACCGGTGTAGAGGAAGGACGAGGAGATGCCGCCGAAGTAGACGAGCGCCAGCAGTTCCATTCGGGCCGGACTCACGTAGACGACCACAACGAAGCCAACGCAGCCGACGATGTAGAAGATAACGCCTAACCGACACAACAGCACCGACAGGTGAGCACCCGAGCAGGTGAGGCATGCAAACAGCGACGAGAATATACCTAAATTAACCACTTCTTCGACGGTGAGGATGTGGTCGACGAGCGTCCGGTCGTCGGAGCGACGCCTCGAGTCGACGCCTTTCACGAAATCGCAATAAGTATTGACCAGATTTCCCGCCGCGTGCACCGACACCACCGTTAAGAGTGTGGCCAACAGCGTGACCAACGAGAAGGCTTCGGCGGTCTTGTAGGCGAGCACACAGCCCATGAGGACGGGTGTGAGCGACGCCGAGAAGCTCCACGGCCTCAGTGCGACCACATAGTGATGGCAGCGGTTCAGCCAAAACCAGTCGCGCATCGCCTCCGCAGTCGTCGGTTCCGTGTTTTGCATGCGATTCACAAACGAGTCAATACAAACAGACAACACAACCAACAAAAATATACTGTATATAAAAACTTTCTAAATTTATATTAATACAAATATTCTCTAATTTGCCTAAAAATTAAATTTGAATTTTTGTTTTGATTTCGAGTTTTATGTTTACTTTTGAAGTACAGAAATCGCTTCATAAAATTCGGCTTTTAAATCGAGCTTGGTGAAATAGACGACGATTTTTACATGATTGCGGCGCTGAGGCAATCGCTGCGATTGCAAACTGGGATCAAACGTCAGCCTTAATTAAACACAGATTTTATTCAGTTATTAAATCTGTGTTTTAATTAAACGCCTTTCGCTGTTAGCGCTTCACAGCCAGTGATGACATTCGCGTGTAATCGCATTCAGCCTAACGTCGACGCGATTGCTCTTCTGCTCGAACCGCTCCACCAATTACGGCCTCTGCTCGCACTGCACCCTCACCTCCACAGTCAACACCCGTTAATTGCAAGCTTTTTAAAACTAAATTAACTTTCATAATTATTTTTATGAACATGCTAAATATTAAGAATGTTGGATTATTTTATTTAATGATTATTTTAGGACAATTTATTTATATTGCAATAAAAGTTTTGCCTGTATGCCTTTTAAATTATGTTTATGTGTATTGTAATTTTGTAATGTAGTTCTTATGTAATAATTGTCGTAATTCCTGAATAGTCGGTAAAAATGCTGAAAAGTTATTGTTTTTGTATTGTTTTTATGGTTTGCATTGAATTGTGTTTTCGAGATATGAATCGAAACTATTTGTAAACAAAAACATGAATTTCGAGCGAATTTTGGGCGAAAAGCGAACCAACAATTAGAGCCGAAATCAAAGCGAAGCGAATCGATCGGATCGGGTGTCGCGTACGGCGCGGCTGACGAGTCGTCCGGAAATGTCGAAAAGCGGTCTACCGGTGGTCCGTCTCGAGAAACTGGAGTCGAGCGCCGACTGCGCCTTCGAGTCGGTGATCGGCAACGCGTTGACCGAATTGCGGTCCAGGGATGAGATGCGGCGCAAGAAAGCCATTCACTGTCTCCGGCAGTACATCAATCAGGACATGTCGGAGGTGTCCGACGAGGAGATGAAGGCCTTCTACGACCTGTCGATTACGAAGATCTTCGACCTAATGCTCGGCTCCGGCGCCAACAACGCCAACGACATTAAGGCCGGCATTGTCTTGATGTGCATCCTCTTGGACTCGATGGCCACACTCATCGACAAGACCAAACCGGTCATCTGCGCCCCGTTCGCCAACCATCTCCGCAATCTCAACCACAACTTCTCCGACATGGAACTGCTCGACCTGTCCGCCTGTGCCGTCGGCAAGATTGCCATCAATTCCGGTTCAGTTACTCCCAATTTCGTCGACTTCGAGATCCGAAGAGCTATTGAACTCATTTCGACCGATAAGAATGAGACCAAAAGGCATTCCGCGGTAAAGATCCCACATTTGTACCAATTCTTCGCTATTTTTAGAACTATTGATAATTTTAATGACTTTTTGTTTAGTTTAAGTGTTTATAATAAACGAGTAATAGATTTAAAGTTTAGATTTGTTGAGCAATCAGTTTATGCGATAAAATGCAAACAATTTAAAGCATTTTTTTTGCAAACATTTGTTTAGTTTTCAATGTTTTTAACCAATACTTTGTTCGACCAAAAGGTGCTGAATCTGCGGGAATTGGCGAACGTGACGCCGACCTACTTCTTCAGTGTTGTGCAGCTCTTCTTCGACAACATATTCGTCGCGATAAACGACCCGAAGATTCGTGAGTCGGCCGTATCGGCGCTTCGGTCGGCGCTGTACGTCGTGTCGGAGAGAGAGCGCGTTTCGCACGACTTGAAGGACAATAAGTCGCGAATCGATCAACAGATTCCCAATTGTTTTAAGACGTGTTTCGAGGAAGTGATGAAAGGCTTCGACGAACGCACGCAGAAGGAACGGGACGACAAGATTCAGTCCTCGCTTCTCATACTCAATGAACTGCTGCGCTGTTCCAACGACTCAGGTATTCAATTCGCGTGCAGTTTATTCCGGAGTTTATGCTAACACTCGTCTGAATTGCGGGAACAGGCGATGCGATCGGAATGGAATTGGAGCACAAATACAGTCAAATCATCGAAAGCCAGACGAATGTGCGGACGAGTCAGTTGTCGAAACTGTTCCGAAGTCACAGCAATATTCACGCGAATGCAACCGTTCCCTCGTATGGGCTCCGGGACTTGAATTCTGTTGTTAAATATCATAAGGAGATGGGAATTGCACCCATACCCTCTGTGCAGCACAAGTATGCGATTTGTTTATTTTAATTTGTTATGAATTGATTGAAATTGTTGTGTAATTTTGCGCCGAATTTAGATACAAACCCCCGAAGCAGAGCCAGACGTGTCGTCAGCTATTGTTAGAGAAATTCGACGAATTCTGTAATCAAGTGATGCTTCAGTTGCGCTGCAAAAACACTCCGAATATCAATCACGTCCTCCTGATTGTCATTCCAAGTCTGGCCGCACTTAATCCGGACCGCTTTGCGGCCAAGAAGTACATTAAGGACTCGATTGTCTATTTGCTCAACAGTCTGCGTGTGTCGCCGGCGCGATCCCTGGCCTTTATCTCTTTGGGTAATTGGGTTTTGAAATTCGTCTCAAATTATATATTACTTATTCAACAAATCTTTAGGTCTTCTGGCGATTGCGATAAGAAATGTCAAAAAAGATATTCTTAAACAACATTTACCGCAAATAATGACAACAATTCGCGAAACACTTCCGTCGAAAGCACATCAGCCGAAGAAGCGTTTAGCACAACCCGATCCGGCGGTGTTCACGTGTCTGGCGCTGTTGAGTCAGGCGTCCGGCGATATGATTCGCAACGATATTCGCGATCTTCTCGATTCGATGTTCGCCACCGGTCTGTCCGAATCCCTGGCGGCAGCGCTGCACGAGATATCTAAAAACATACCGGCGCTCAAGCGAGACATTCAGGAAGGACTGCTCAAAATGTTGAGTCAGATTCTTATGAAGAAAGCGTATACATTGCCCGGAGTGCCGAAGCACTTGCAACTCAGCTCAGCCTCATTTAACTTCGAACCGACAGATCTTCAGGTGATTTAAAGCAATTTTTTCATATATTCTTTATATTTATTATTAATTTTTATTTTAGACGACAATACTTGCGCTTAAAGTTTTGGGTAAATTTGATTTCGAGCCGAGATCTCTGATGCAGTTCGTCCGGCACTGCGCCGACACTTACTTAACGGATGAGAACCGGGAGGTGAGGCTCGAAGCGGTGCACACATGTTGTCAGTTACTGACGCCGGTTCTCAAGAAAGTCCAGTCAAGACATTCGCAAACTCTCGTCCAAACCATTCAAGTATTTAATCGATTAATTAATAAAAACAAAATATAAACAAAATTTTATTTTTAGGACGTCTTGAGCAAACTTTTGATTGTCGGAATAACCGATGTTGACATATATGTGCGCTATTCGGTGCTGTCCAGTTTGGACGAGCGGTTCGACATGCATTTGGCACAGGCAGAGAACCTGAACTCGTTGTTCGTATGTCTTAACGACGAGGTGTTTGAGATCAGAGAACTCGGCTTATGTACGATTGGACGGCTTAGTAGTCTAAACCCGGCCTACGTTATGCCTTCACTCAGAAAAGTATTAGACATTGATTTGAAAAATATTGAAATATTTGTAAAAATAAATGTTTTGAAACTTAGGTTTTGCTGCAACTGCTGACAGAATTAGAACATTCGGGCATTTGTCGCAACAAAGAGCAAAGCGCCAAAATGTTGGGCCATTTGCTCGCCACCACTCCCCGGCTCATCAGGCCGTACACCGAACCGATTCTCAAAGTGTTTTTGCCGAAACTGAAAGACCCGTCGCAGGCGGTCGTCACCGCAGTTCTCAGCGCTATCGGTGAGAAATGGCCGAAAATTGTTGACAAATAGTCTTGAAATTAATGTTTTGATTGAAACAACAGGAGAACAGGCGATAGTGAGCGGCACCGAAATGAAGAAATGGATCGACGAGTTGTTTCCCATTATTTTGGATGCGATTCAGGACTCGTCGTCGCACCAGAAGCGTGAGGTCGCGCTCTGGACGCTCGGCCGACTCGTCGAGAACTCGGGCTACGTTGTGGAGCCGTATTGGAAATATCCGAATCTATTGGACATTCTCTTCAATCTATTAAAGTCGGAATCGACTCAAAATTCTCAACTCATTCGACGCGAAGCGATTCGAGTGCTAGGTTTGATCGGCGCCGTCGACCCGTACAGACACAAAGTCAATCTCGGGGTCATTGACCAGTCGGGCGATCCGCTTATAGCACACGACCCGATCATCGATCAGGGTTTGCATTATTTGTAATTTAATGTTTGAACACTATTTTTAAACATTTGCTTTAAAATCATATAGAATTCAATGCACACGAAATGCTGTCCACTTTGTCGGCTTCTTTCGACGACTTCTACTCAGCGCAGGCTATATCGACATTAATGCGAGTGATGCGGGAGCCGGCGCTTAGTGGTCACCACACGATGGCTGTACAGGCGGTCGCCTTTATATTCAATGTGTTGGGCGTTCGGTCCGTGCCTTACATTCAACACGTTTTGCCGCCTTTTATAAACGTCATCCGGACGGGCGAACCGCATATCCGAGAGGTATGCCATTCGTAGCACATGGCTTGTGATTTGTCATATGCGGCCAATTTGTAAACATTTTGTTTTTTTTATCTTCAGTTCCTTTTGCAACAATTGGGACAAATGATAGCAATCGTCAAAATCCATATCAGAAACTATTTGGAAGACATCTTCCGAGTGGTGCGCGAGTTCTGGACAACCAATTCGCCGATGCAGACGACGCTCATCAATGTCGTCGAACAGATCGTCATTGCATTGGGCGGCGAATTCAAGATATATGTGCCGTATCTGATACCGCATATCCTGCGAGTGCTCGCCTACGACAAGAGTATCCGACGCAGTGTTACCGTCAAACTGCTCAGTAATTCGCAATTTTATTCACAATTTATTTTTATTTCAAATATTATATCTCTTTTTCGCCACTTTTCAGACGCACTGCAGAATTTCGGCACCAATTTGGACGACTATTTGCATCTATTGATTCCGCCGATCGTCAAACTCTTCGAGTCGAGCGATATAAAGGACAGCGAAGTGAAGATCGCGGCCCTCAAGACGATTGATGTCTTCTCCGAAGACCTGCAGATCACGGATATGTCGCCGCGTATTATACACGCGATTGTCCGCACGATTGACAGCAATCCGTTCGATAAAGTGAGGCCTAAATACTGTTTTGTTTTGAAATCTCGGTTTTGATCAAAATTTTTAATCAATTCGTTAGGATTTGATAAATCAAGCGATGGATACGTTGACGGCTGTCGTACTCCAGTTCCACCGACACTACCATATCTTCATTCCAATGGTCAATACAGTGCTACTCAAACACAAGATCAGTCATCAGAAGTACGAAATACTCATTACGAAGATCACCGACGGCGCCACCATTGCCGACTCGGAGGACGACCCACTCATGTCCGCCAAGCGATACGTCAAACGCAATCGAAACCAATTCAAAGACCCGTCCGGTTCGGTGCCCGACCCCAAACGCAATCCCGTTCTGCTAACTGAGTTGCAAAGGGCGTGGACGCAGTGCTCGCGCCGGGTGTCCAAAGAGGACTGGTTGGAGTGGCTCAAGATCCTCAACATTGATTTGATTCGAGAATCACCCGCTCTGGCACTCAGATCATGCTTTCCATTAGCACAGGCCTGCAGTTCAGTGGCCAGGGATTTGTTTAATCCGGCTTTTCTTAGCTGTTGGAACGAACTGAATGATGAGCACCAGCAGGTCAGGCATTAATATTAAATTTATTATTACCGTATATTCTTGAGTAGATTTGTTATTAACTTTTAACTCCGGATGTGTAGGAACTGATCCAATCAATCCAAGACGCGCTCATTCAACAGGACATACCCGAAGTGACCGGAATTTTGCTGAATTTGGCCGAATTTATGGAACACGTAGATCGCGGACCACTTCCGCTCAATGAGAAGACATTAGCCGAAAGAGCCATTAAATGTCGTGCGTTTGCCAAAGCTCTTCACTACAAAGAGGAGGAGTTCCATAAGGGCCCGACCACTGAGGTGTTGGGCGCTCTCATTAGTATCAATAATAAACTACAACAGCCGGAAGCGGCGGTCGGCGTCTTGGAGTACGCGAACAAAAACCAGTTGAACGACATTGAGGTAACCGTTTGTTTGCAACTAATTTCGAAACATTTATTAATCCATAAAACGGTAATATCAGGTCAAAGAGCACTGGTATGAGAAACTGCACGACTGGGAGAATGCGCTCAAAGCGTATAAACTAAAGTACGATAAGGACCGGAACGACTTCGAGTCGATTGTCGGCCAAATGCGATGTCTCGAAGTGCTGTCCGAGTGGAACAAACTGTACCAACTGGCCCAGGCTACTTTCCCCGAATCGACGTCCGACCAGAAGCAGAAGATGGCGCGCATGGCGTCGACCGCCGCCTGGGGTTTGGGTCACTGGTCCCAAATGGACGAATACGCCAAAAACATAGCGCCCGAAACGCCGGACTCCGCTTTTTATCAGGCGATACTACAGGTGCTCACATCAGTAATTACCCATACATGGGTTGTTATCTCTCAAAATCGACATATTCTCTAATCGGATCGACATTTTGATGATTAGGTTCACTACCAGAACTACGGCAGAGCCCAGACTCTCATAGACAAAGCGCGTAAACTCATTGACACCGAACTGACGACAATGGCCGCCGAGTCCTACAACAGGGCGTATGCGCCGATGGTTCAGATCCAGATGATGTCCGAACTCGAGGAAGTGATTCAATACAAGTTAGTGCCCGAACGGCGCGAAATGATCAAGCAGAAGTGGTGGACACGACTGCAGGGCTGTCAGCGCGCGGTCGAGGACTGGCAGAAGATTCTGAAAGTGCACTCACTTGTGCTGCAACCGCACGACGACATGCGCTCGTATCTCAAGTTTGCCAAACTGTGCCAAAGAAGCGGTCGACTGCAGCTGTCGTACCGCACATTAGTCACGCTCTTAGACACCGATCCGGCGAATCTCGGTTTGGGATTAACGGAACGATATGTTTCGTGACATTTAACTAACGGTTGTTTTCGTTTTGCTAAATAGCAACCGGTGTTCCGCTTCCGACCACTTATCCGATGGTGACGTTCCGCTACATCGAGCACTTGTACATCTCGGGCCAGAAGGAGGAGGCGTTCAATCAGTTGGCGCACTTCACTCAAGTGGCGCTAATCCCGCAGAACATCCACTTTCTGGCGAACGACGAGTCGCAGCAATTGGCGCAACGGAACGAATTGAATAAACTGTTGTCGCGATGTTATCTCAAGTTAGGCCAATGGCACGAAAGTCTTCAGGGCATCAACGAGAGCTCCATTCCACTCATACTCCAGTACTACGCGGCCGCCACCGACCGCGACAACAATTGGTACAAAGCCTGGCATTCCTGGGCGTACATGAACTTCGAAGCCGTCAACTTCTATAAGGTTTGCCATTTGTTTGCGATTTGTTTTATACAATAAATTGTTTTTACATTAATTGCGGTTTTGATTAAATAGGGATTGCATTCGACTGAAGGCCAGTCGCCGGCAGAGCCAACAACGGCCGCGTCGTCACCACTCGGCGGTTCACTACAGCCTCTCAAAACCAAATACGTGAAAGAATTCTGTGTACCGGCAGTGCGCGGATTCTTCCGATCGGTGTCCTTAGCGCACGGCTCTAGTCTTCAGGACACTCTCCGAATTCTCACCATTTGGTTCGAAGAGGGACAGCACCAGGAGGTGTATGAGGCGCTCGCCGAAGGCATTAAAACCGTTCCGATTGAGACGTGGCTTCAGGTATTGTTTTGAGTTAACCTAATGTTTTGTGATCTTCAGGCACCGGAAGGCTTGAACTCTGGGTTTTAATTAAATGCGATTTTTTAGGTAATTCCTCAACTGATTGCGCGGATCGACACAACCCGTCAACTGATTGCACGACTTATACACCAACTGCTTATAGACATCGGTAAACATCACCCGCAGGCTCTCATATATCCGCTGACCGTTGCGTCGAAAGCGTCGGCGCCCGGCCGACAGGCATCGGCCAAAAAGATTCTGGACATGATGCAAGTCCATTCCCCGAATCTGGTCCAACAGGCGATGCTAGTGAGCGAAGAGCTCATCCGAATAGCCATTCTTTGGCACGAGCTTTGGCACGAAGGCCTGGAAGAGGCGTCGCGACTATACTTCGGCGAACGCAACGTCAGAGGAATGTTTGATATTTTGGATCCGTTGCACCAAATGTGCGACAGAGGACCGCAAACACTAAAGGAAATGAGCTTTAACCAGGCCTACGGCCGCGATCTCAGCGAAGCGCAGGAGTGGTGTCGGTGCGTAGCCTACCAGCAGTTTTATCAAATGTTCATTTGCTAACCATGGTCATTTGTTCCGTTCCCTTCTTTTTAGGACATATCAACGCACCGGCAATGTCAAGGATCTGACCCAAGCCTGGGATCTCTATTATCACGTGTTTCGGCGAATATCGAAACAATTGCCACAATTAACATCACTAGAGCTCCAGTACGTGTCGCCCAAACTGATGACGTGTCGCGATCTCGAGCTGGCAGTGCCCGGCTCTTACAGCCCGAACCAACCGCAACCGATTCGGATCGCGAAAGTCGAGTCACAACTGCATGTGATTACAAGCAAACAGAGGCCGAGAAAGCTGTCGATTAAGGGCAGCGATGGCAGGGATTACATGTTTTTGCTGAAAGGGCACGAAGACCTGCGCCAAGACGAGCGCGTTATGCAGTTATTCGGTTTAGTCAACACTTTGCTCATTGGAGACCCGGAGACTTCGCAGAGGAATCTGGGTATGTGTGCAGTGATTCGATTGGGTTTTGAGAAAATCGAAACTAATTGTGCGATTTGTTTGGCAGCCATTCAACGCTATGCAGTGATCCCACTGTCGCCCAACTCGGGACTGATAGGTTGGGTTCCCCATTGCGATACACTTCACACACTCATACGCGACTATCGCGAGAAGAAGAAGATTCTACTCAATATCGAGCACCGGGTGATGCTTCGAATGGCGCCGGACTACGATCACCTGACGCTACTCCAGAAGGTCGAGGTCTTCGAACACGCCTTAGAGCACACGAATGGCGACGACTTGTCCAAACTCTTATGGCTGAAGAGTCCGTCGTCGGAGGTCTGGTTCGATCGGCGAACCAATTATACGCGAAGTCTGTCCGTTATGTCGATCGTCGGCTACGTCTTGGGTTTGGGAGACAGACATCCGTCGAATCTGATGTTGGATCGAATGTCGGGTAAAATACTTCACATAGACTTCGGCGACTGCTTCGAAGTGGCGATGACTCGCGAAAAGTTTCCCGAAAAGATACCGTTCCGGTAAGGGATTGCCGTTTTGTCCCGACTTTCGTACGGCGTTTGAACCGAATCTTTATTTTGGATTTCGCATCGAATAGATTGACTCGAATGCTAATCAATGCGATGGAAGTGACGGGCATTGAGGGCACCTATAGGATCACCTGCGAGAAAGTGATGCGCGTTCTGCGCAACAACAAGGACTCACTGATGGCAGTGCTCGAGGCCTTCATTCACGACCCGATCTTCTCCTGGAAACTCATCGAAGGTTTGCTTTTTTCCCGACTCTTCTCGAACTTTATACTCAAATCATTTGTTTTCGAACCGACAGCTCAGCCGAAAATCAAGCACTCGATCGAACTCCTGGACGAAGAGGAGGGCGCAGTTGGTGGCGCTCTCGCCAGTGCGGCCGCCGCCGCTAAAAAGCCACCCCTTTCCAGCTCGAGCTCCATCGGCGCTCTGCCCGAGAGTACAGGTCTACCGCATGAGGGCCTGAATAAGAAGGCGCTGGCAGTGATCAATCGGGTGCGCGATAAGCTAACCGGCCGCGACTTCGAGGCACACCTGAGCCTCGAAGTGGCCGAACAGGTCGATCTGCTCATCAAACAGGCGACGTCGCACGAGAACCTCTGCCAGTGCTATATCGGTTGGTGTCCCTTCTGGTGAACGCCAGTAGTCTCTAATTATATTGTTTTTTGTTTTGATTTTTAAACAATTTGTTATATTTTACTTAAATTGAGATTTCTATCACTTAATAGACTTATTAGTATTTTGCGAATCAAACAAAACGTTTTTCTTTTCGATTAATTGCGATTAATATTAATTTATTTTTCAAAAATAACTTTAATATTATTTTTTCAAATTATTTTTCATTGAAATTACGGAATAATTAGTCGAAAATTAGTAAAAGATTTTTTGTTTTTGGAAGAAATAATTGTTTTTGATTATCGATTCGACGACCAATTGTTTTAATTATTAATTATTACAATCAGTTAATTAATTGACTAAATTAGCGGGTTTTCCGGCGAAACGATATTTCAAACAATTTGTTATATTTTATAAATTTGTACTAAAGTTATGCCAAATATTGTTTATATTTGAAAACGCGATGTATTTTTCGGAAATTATTTCAAATAAATCGGAAATTAATAACAAAAATCAACTCAACTCTCAAATACTGTCTGAAATTAATAGTAAAAGTGTTTTTGATATCTCATCTAAAAACGAATTCAGAGATTGAATTCAGAGATGAATTAATCGATTACTTGATAACACAGTTATTGACTATCAATTGCATTTCAATCTTTCATTCACTTCATCGCGCCTTTGGGCAGCTCTTCCGGTCCGAACGACATCGGCAGCAGCTGTTCCAATGTCTTCTTTTCGTACGACAGGTCAGGTCTGACTAAATATATGTCCAAATCAGTCGAAAACTATAAGAAAAACAACGAAAAAAGTTTTGTTTTAAAGAAACGAAAAGTGAATTTTGAGAACCAATTCTCGTCGCGAACCTCACGAATGAACTGACGACAGGAACCGCACGGGACGATGAGGTTGGGCGCCGGCATGTTCGACGTGACGGCTATCGAGCGGAACTTCGTCTGTCCCTCGGAGATGGCCTTCGAGATGGCCGTCCGTTCGGCGCATATGGACGTCGAAAAGGCCGCGTTCTCTATATTACAGCCTTTGGTTGGAAAAAGTTTGCGAAAACTTTGGTTTTTAATCAAATTTCAAACACGTATTGGAAATCATCGATCGATTGATACAAACCTCGAAATATCTTTCCGTCGACTGTCTCGACCGCCGCTCCGACAGCGAACTTACTGTACGGACAGTAGGCATACTTCAGCGCTTCGACGCATTCGGCTAACAGTTGCTTAACATTCGTTTCGGACATCTCTTCAATACTAATGCAATAATTGATTTCAAGACTGTAATCGATGTTAGCGTCGAATAGTGTATCGAAAGCGAGAACTACTCGAACACTAACTTTCGATTCTTATTCCAAGGCTTTTGTTATTTCTTAATCTTATCATTAGATTTGCAAACTTTTCACTTAATTTTTTCTAACAAGTTATCTAAAATTATTAGTTATACATACAATTAAAATATAGTTTAAGCTTGTTTAGGTTATTTTTATGTGTTGAATTTGTCAAATGTTTGTTAAATGTTCATTAAAAGTTCATGCTAATGAACTAGCTTATTTGCAGATAACAGCAATTGCCATTCAATAATAGTTAGCTTAAAAACAACAAGCATGAACATCTGAAAAAACATTTGAGGTTTAGATAACTTAGTGTAATATTAGTGCGAAATTATGAGATAAGCAGTATTTGATACATTAAAAAGTAATACAGCATGATAAGCTGGTATTTTATTTTAATGGTATCACTTATGTTGAAAATAGGCAAATAAGCATGCAACTCTTGTCTAGGGCCATATCACGCTGAAAACACCGGTTCTCGTTCGATCACCGAAGTTAAGCCGCGTCGAGCCTGGTTAGTACTTGGGAGGGAGACCACCTGGGAATACCGGGTGCCCTAGACTTTTTGTCTTTATAATTTATTTTTTGTTCTAAATATATCCTTGCTAATTATATTTAGCTAATGAATTTATGCAATATATCTAAAATACAGTAATAGTAAATAACTTATTTAGTCTATTTACTCAGTTTAATGATCATTAGTGGTTGATACATGTTAGAAGAACATCTAAAATACTTTAATTTACCTTGCCTTTTTATTCTGGATTAACACATGTACAGTTTTGTTGTCAGAAAAATCTTATTTACAGTATTTCATAAGTACTGTAAACTCTTGCGTTCTTATAAGGAATTTAAGGCTATTTTTGGGTTTAATCAAAATTCTGTTATTAAAAATTTATTTAAAACACTTTCAAATTTAATTAAATTTGTAAATAAAAATAAATAGATAAAATATGAAGACAATTAAAACTGCTTTAAAATTTCTATTTCATAAAATAACATTTTACAATAAATAAATAATAATATTAAATTTTAGATTGACTAAATTAAGAGCCAACACTAAATCTGAACCAATGTTTTTGAATTTGCGTCGAAATATTTGCGGAGAGATTACACACAAAACCTTTATTTCGTGTTTTGTTTACTAAATATTTAAAGTTTTTCGAAACGCCTTTTAAATTCATGAAATTGAATGACAATTACATTGTATTTGTTTTGCACTAATTTAGATAAATATTAATTAATTGCTATTATAACTTGTTATTATAATTAAATAACAGTATTATATTAATAAAGTTAAACAATTTTTACTCACAATAATGTCTCAAATCGATTTCGATTCACTGCTATTGCTGTCAAACGTGAGTTTCTGCTTATTTTCTGCAAAATTTTGTTAATAAAACAGAAAATTTGAAAACTTTTTTGATATGATTTTGAAAATAAGAAATTATTTGTTTTCGGTCTAAAAATTTAGGCCAAATCCGAATCGGATATACAGCTAATACTCAACGACATTGACGTTCAATATCTAGCGATAAGTTATCCGCAGTTTGTAGTCAACAAAAGCAAACAATTACTCAATAATTGCGGCAATGATTCCGATGTCAATCAGGTCTGCGATTGGAGACTACGTTACGTCCGAATCCTGTTTTGAGATTCAATCGATTTTTTGCAGTTATTAATCAATTTATCGAAACTGATTCAGTCGGCGCTCAAGTCGGCGGACATTCCGACCGCCGATTCATTGGACGAATTATTTCCGAAAACATTTAGCAAACAATTGAAACAAATTCTGATTCAACTGATTGTCCGAAACGCCGACAATTGGTTACGACTTAATAGTAAACCGATTCGTATGTATCGCTTGTTTGGCAATTGAATTATTCCGTCTCTTAATTGACCGCTAATTGTCTGTTTGTCCGGCATTTGATTGTCTGGTACTTAGAGTCGATGCCATCTCTGGTCGACTTTGAGTGCCGAACGGAAGCGAATCAATGTTTACTCGATTTGCAGTTAAGCGGCGATATGAGTGCGTCGGTTGTTCTCAATCGACAGCAAATCAAAGACATGACGAGAGGAATGGCAGTCATTCGGCAACAGCTCTTCGAAGCCACCGATAAATCCAATTGATTCCTAATTTAAACCCGTTTTTCACCAAAATGTCTACCTTTTTATCTCCGATAGATGTGAACTTGCTAATTTATACATACTAATTGAATGATCAGGCTATTCTTAATTAAAATACGAAAATGTGTTTAAAGTATTAGCGCTTTTCTTAATCCGCAAATGATTTGTTTTATACGTAAAGCAATTGAAAGCAAAACTGTGTTAACATCCGATCGCATATTCGCTCGCATTTGTCGAGTTATGAAAGTCTCGTTACAATTGTCTCGAATTACATATTGGAATAAATGCATAATTGCCTATTAATACAATTAGTTACACAGTACACTAAAACCTCCAATGAGTGAACCCTCTCATGAGTAAAAACCTCCGAAGAGTGAACGATATCTCGAGACCCGAATCCCTTTCCATAGTAACCTATAATAAGTTTACCTCCAATGAGTGAAAACCTCTCATCTCTAAAGTTAATGCTTAGCTTTGAGTCCCATATAGTGTTGAC